>JANPWX010000033.1:4449126-4497711 GCA_024734555.1 Trochalopteron elliotii
TTGGGGTGCTCAGTAATGGGGGGGGGGGGTCCGGGAACCGTGCACGGGACCCCCACCCTGTCCCCCTCAGCTCTGGGTCCTCGTGGAGGTCAAGCGTGTGACAGAGAAGCCCCCAGGACACCGCGTTTGTAGCTGGGGACGTCCTGCAGGAAGAGTAGGAAATTGAACTTGAGGGATTGAAGTGATTTGCCAAGCTGCCAGAAAAGGAGACAGCCGATTCATTGAGCTCCGCAAGATTTCCCAAGAGAAATGGGAATATTTTAATTGCTTTTTCAAGAGGTTCACGTCGTAGAGAAGTCCTGGAGCAGCTCCTCTACAGCACAGCCCACCCACTGGAGCAGGCTACAGGGATCCTTCTCTCTCTGAGCACCAAAAGGAAAGCAGAAATCAGGAAAACTTCACAAAAAGTAGTTATTTCAAAAAAAAGCAGTGCCAGTATTTGACAGAGCACTGAAGGACTGACACGATTTCCTGCTCCAGGTAATGAAATTGCTCAGTCCCTGCTGCTAGCTGACACGAGGGGTGGGCTACAGCAGCTCCCTGATCACTTGTTCATATTGTGAAATTACTCAAAGAATAAAAAGCATTTTATTTCTGCTCCCTCCTTTTTAATTTATTTATTAAACCAAATTATGGTCAGAAGAAACCCCAGTTTTCATCAGGAGGGAAGGCACTGCTGCAGCACACACCTACACTGAGCACGATCCTCAGGGTTGCTCCTGTCCTACTCTACCTGCAAAGCAGCAGTAATCAGGAAAGCAAGCATTTATCAACGTTAGTGAATCTTTCTCAAGCTTTCATTAAGGGGAGATTATAATTTCTTTCTGCAAACTGAAGTTTTAGAAAAGTATCAGGACAAATAATGAGATAAGAAGGGAAAAAGATTAAGGTGAATTAATGAAACGGTGTTTTCCTTGCAGAGGAGGACTTCCATCTGAGCAGTCCATACAGATCTGTTAAATCAGTTGCATTTTGATACTTTGTCCACTCTTTTCCACTGATTCCCACAAATATTTTAACAAACAAAACAGTGGCTACCAAGAGATTAAAGTTGTGAGTTTATTGCATATGTAACAAAAATGAACATGACCTCCTGGGTCCAGCCTACTATACAATCACTGTTTATTCCAGCTGGTTCCATAACCACATTAAATAGAACTAGTATTTCTTTAAATACTTTGATTTAGACATAAAATGAAACATTAGTGTACAACTTCCACAAAATAAATCTGCAATAAAAACAGTGGGAAGAATAACAAGGATAGCAGCAATACTTAAACATGACATTACAAAATAATAAATTAAAAAAATACATTATAAAGTGGTTGAGGAACAACAACAACAACAAAAAAAAAAAAAAATTAACAGATTAAAACCAGATCCATACTGTGTTTCTGGGAATTTGCTGTGCCACACAGCTCCGAACCCGGGCACTGGCTCCAGAGGGCCTGGTGGCTGGATCAGTAATTTACAAAATCTGTTGGATTTTTACAACCACCTCGACTTGAACTGAGGACAAACTGCTGAGCGAGCGCCGATCGCACCGTCTGAAGCTTGGAGCAGCCTTTTTGGAGCAGGGTCTTGTCGAACATAATGCCCAAGTGAACACTCACACCCATCCAACAGTCTCGTTTCTTCCCGGTGGAACACACGAGCAGAGTGGTGGTTTCCTACATCCCTGAGCGTAGAGTAGAGGCTGAGGAGCAGTGCCAGGGCACTGCTGATGGAGCAGCTGCGGGGTTTGCCGTGGGACAGGAACGACAGACACGCTGTACCTTGTATTTCCTTCGGGTCAGATCCAAGAGTATCCGCGCACAAGGTGGAACGTGGAATGACAGAATGAACACGGGACTCCATGGTATTCTTTGGGCAAGTTTCAGAAGTAACAACCAAGTTCAAGTGCTGGCAGACCGAGTGGGAATGGACACACAAATTCAGACAGCTGAGGTTATCCCAGGCCTCTGAGAGCCACTGGCTCAAGCCATGGTTAACTCCTGTTGGCATTTCATCCTTCCCTGGCCTTGGAACTGGGCACAGGGAGAACAGGCCATGGCTCCAAAGCTGTTCTGCCTCGCTTCTTGCTGTTCCTCCATCCACCCAACCAGCTTTAAGGCCTGCCTCAAATGCATGTACAGAACAAGACAAAAAATGTCTTTGTCATCACTGAAGTGGCACAAAATTGCAAAGACAAAACGACGGGAGAGGTGGTGAAGCTGTTGAAAAGAGAACTGAAATAATTTAAAAGACAGTGCCCTATTTTCATTACTGTCAGCACGGAGGTACCTTGACAAGGGCTTTTAAATACAGCAAAAAACAGACGGACTTTTCGAAACAACAATCCTTGCCTATTCTTATTCTGTGCATTCAATAAAACACTGACCTAGCAAAGACATTAGGAACTATCTTATGTCAACTGGGTCGTTGACATAAAGCTACTTGACCTATAGATCTCCAAATCAGGGGCCTTTCCCTTCACCTCGCTTGGTTTGTACTGAGCCAGTTGTGCTGCAGGTGTGACAGGATTTTTATTAGGGGTGGGCTTTAGTATCTGGGTTTGGATTTTGGGTTTTTTTACACTTTTTTAGTGAAAAATCCACATGAGACTGCATGCAAAGCTTTTGGGCAATAATCCATTTTGCATTTTTCCTATCTGACTGGTTTATTGCACATTCAAACGTACTGAAAGGAGTAAATACACTCTATGAACAGGTTTGACTTCAAAGCAATTTGGAAAATCCAGGGTTGTGGGGACTCTGCCACTCAGCCCAGGATGGTAGGGATGCTGTCTGTCAACTGCTGCACATCCCAACAACCAGAACTACAGAAACTGGTTTCCAAGTGCTAAAAGATCCCTACAGAACATGGGGCTGAACATGCCTCTTCTGTACAGTCATGCAGGATGAGCATCTTTAGCCACCCTGTGCAAATCTCACAATATGATACAATTTTACACCTCCGATGTGACTCCTGACAACAAATCACAAGAATTATGGTCAATGGCAAAAAGAAAACCACAAACAAACAAAACAGAGAAAGATGCCAGGGTTTTGACAAGTGCCTACTTTCTGTCCTATCACAGTTTAAAGCTATTACCAAATTCAATTAAAAAAAAGACAAAATAGAAGTATTCCAGTAGACATCTCCTAAGGATAGGCTCTTACCCACAGCTGAATTTCAATGCACTATTTCATAAACGTAACATCTGTTAAGTGTTTCAGTCATGAATCTCTCTAAAAATCAGACTTGTCAAAGAAAAAAAAATCCTATACAAGCAAGTCTTCTTAAGTTTAGACATGTTTGATAGAAGGGTCTCTCTGAAGCCATGTTATTTGTTAAAATATTGTCTCATCTTGGTGCGCAAATTGGAAAAATGTTAGTGATTCAGTGTCTTAGGTTACAATGTAAGATGTAACCAAAAGTATGTATTCTATCACCATCTGTTAAAACCAAGTGGGGCAGTATTGTCTCTTCCATGACACATCCCTGATAACTCCATCCAGTGGGATATTTTCTCTTAATGGGCCATCAAGCCTCACTGCTTCACTGATAAAATTACACCCTCCCATTGTGAGATGCTTCACCCAGCAGGAGGAACCCAGCATTCCTACATGGATATAATGTGAGCTTTAGAACACCACAGTCAGCCCTTACCTACTGCACTCCCAGAGGACAAGAGCTACATAACCACCACTGGACCTTCAGAGGAAGACCAGACCCTTCTATGGGATCACTGCTTCAAAAGAACCACAGCTATCACTCCAAGAAGCCACCACTTACTTGGACTGCCCCACCACCATCCTGACCAACAGGGTGTCAGGTCCTATCCTGACTCTGCTCTCAGCTCGCCATGGCGTTGGGCAGTGGGACCAAGAACCTGGACTTCTGCCAGAAGTGGGACAAGGATGAACATGACAAACTCGCAGAGAAGCGGCTCATAGAGGAGAGAAAATAAAGATGGAAAACCAGCTCAGCCCGCCAAAAGGGAACTTCTGCGGCACCGAGACTACAAAGTGGACCTGGAATCCAAGCTGGGGAAAACCATGGTCATCACCAAAACTACCCCTCAGTCAGAGATGGGAGGGTATTACTGTAACATGTGTGACTGTGTAGTGAAAGATTCCATTAACTTCTTGGATCACATCAATGGCAAAAAACACCAGAGGAATCTGGCATGTCCATGTGGGTGGAGCGTTCCACGCTGGACCTGGTGAAGAAACGCTTTGAGGTGAACAAGAAGATGGAGGAGAAGCAGAAGGACTATGACTTTGATGAGAGGATGAAGGAGCTCTGTGAGGAGGAGGAGAAGGCCAAAGCCTACAAGAAGAAGCAGAGAGAGAAGAGGCCGGCAGAGGAAGATTTGGCCTTTGAAGAGAATGATGTAATGGCAGCCGTGATGGGTTTCTCTGGTTTTGGCTCAACCAAAAAGAATCACTGAGCAGCTCCAAAATCTCCTCTTTCTCTAGAGGAGAAAGAGGGTAACTCTGAGGAAACTCTGGATAACTCATCAAAAATTTGATTGAGGACTCGTATGTAAATCTCCCAGTAGAAGCTGGCTGGAAGAGCTGAAAAGCGATTCCATGCTCTACCTGTGCTGCAGATCAAGCCCTGCCTCTCATTAGGTTCCCTTCTTCTGTGTCCTAGATCTGGCTGCTCAGCTGCTCTGTAGCCGTGTGTGTGCAGGAAAGTGCTCTGTTGGGTGCAATTTTTTGTCAATAAAGTGCAGACATTCTGCATAGGTGGCCTGGTTCCTTTTGTGTTTTGTCCCATAATTTCAGTAACTTTAAGGTAGGGGAGAAATTTTTCCCCGTGACTGGTCTAGGATTGAGCCAATGAAAAGAAGGTGTGTACAGTTTGCCAGAAATAAATGGAACATTTTATTGGGCCCATGATGCCTCTGGTTATCGTGGATGAGATGCAATGTACTGATGGGCTGGTGACCGAGGGGTGGATTTAACCATGGCTAAGGTATCTCACAGGTCATCCACAGCTGTGAGACCTGCACTGCAATCAAACAGACCAAGCTGGCGAAGCCTCAGTGGTACCGTGGAAGATGGTGAAAGTATAGGTATGGGCAGGCCTGGCAAATTGACTACATCACCCTTTCCCAAACCCACCAAGGAAAGCACTATGTGCTGACCATGGTGGAAGCCACCACTGGATGGTTGGAGACCTACCGTGTGCCTCACACTACTTACTGCTCAGAACACCCTCCTGGGCCTGGAAAAACAAGTCCTGTGGAGACATGGCACCCCTGAGAAAATCAAGTTGGACAATGGGACTCATTTAGAGAATAACCTTACAAACACCTGGGGCAGAGAACATGGTATCAAATGGATATATCATATCCCCTATCAAGCACCAGCTGCTGGGAAAGTTGAATGGTGCAACGGACTGCTTAAGACTACCCTGAAGGCACTTGGCGTGGGGACCTTCAAAAATTGGGAAGTGAATTTAGCAAAGGCCACCTTGGATATTCAACACCCAAGGGTCATCAATCGAGCTAGTCCTGCCCATTCTGAACCCTTGTACACAGTGGATGGAGACAAAGCCTCTGTGGTACACATGAAAGGTATTTTAGGAAAGACTGTTTGGATTGGTTTTACCTCAGGCAAAAGCAAACCCATCCATGGGATTGTTTTTGCTCAAGGATCTGGTGGGTAGTGCAGAAAGGTGGGGAAACCCATTGTGTACCACAAAGAGACCTAATCTTAAGTGAGAACTGTGTGTAAGGTATCATTGTGTATATATATAAAAGCACAGTTTTAAGAGGGTATTGATTTGGGTATGATGCAGATAGTAACAGAATAAGGGGTGGATAATGGCAGGTTACAATATAAGATGTAACCAAAAGTATGTATTCTATCACTATCTGTTAAAACCAAGTGGGGCAGTATTGTCTCTTCCATGACATATCCCTGATAACTCCATCCAGGGGGATATCTTCTCTTAATGGGCCATCAAGCCTCACTGCTTCACTGATAAAATTACACCCTCCCATTGTGAGATGCTCCGCCCAGCAGGAGGAACCAAGCATTCCTACATGGATATAATGTGAGCTTCAGAACACCACAGTCAGCCCTTACCTACTGCACTCCCAGAGGACAAGAGCTACATAACCACCACTGGACCTTCAGAGGAAGACCAGACCCTTCTATGGGATCACTGCTTCAAAAGAACCACAGCTATCACTCCAAGAGGACTGCAGCCACCACTTACTTGGACTGCCCCACCACCATCCTGACCAACAGGGTGTCAGGTCCTATCCTGACTCTGTCAGTTTAAGCCAGTGTTTCTGTATTATTGCCTTGTTATATATACTAGTAAAGAACCGTTATTCCTATTTCCCATAACTTTGCCTGAAACCCTCTTAATTTTATAAATACAATATTTTGGAGGAAATGGGGTTACATTTTCCAGTGCAAGGGAGGCTCCTGCCTTCCTTAGCAGACACCTGTCTTTCAAACCAAGAGATTCAGGTATTGGATTTGCTTTTGTTTCCCCTGTGTTAAGAGAACAAACCTTTTAATATTAGTTTCAGATACTGGAAAAACTAGCCTTATATGGCCCTCTGGAGAAATTTTCATCCCTACAGAACTGAAGTCATAAATTCTTCCAATAGCTTTCTGTAACATTTAGAATGTATTCACTATATAGTTCTTCTTTTACCTCAATCTCCAAATAAACCTTTCACAAGGCCAAAAAATTTGAAGCAGGAGTTTGCTCTGTTAACTTGACTTTTAGTGATTTCCATGTGAGTCTTAGAATTTAAAGTCACGCAAACACATCTTAGGTAAAACAGTGGCACAGAAATCACAGCTTTGGGATTGAATGGATTTTTATCCTCTGTCTCTTCCTCACAAGGCTTCTCTGCAAAGTACTTACATCTGAACAAACTATGGAAAGTAATTCTGCAGGAGGAAAGAATTGTTTTCACGTGCAAAACAATTAGATTTCAGCCAGGACAACCAAAAAGAGATCATACAATACCGTTTAAGCTATCCCAGATTCCTTCACTTTTCTCAAGGTGAGCCACAGCTTCCACTGGGAGCTTCCTGCTAAGGCAGAACTTGGATTTCTTTACCTTTCAGTTAAGTGTTCATATGGAGGTATTTTCTGCTAGAAGTTTACTTTTTAAACAGATGTTTAAAATGTGCAATGCAAATTCTGGTGCCAGTCAGACACTCTCTGCACCTGCTGGACTCTACAAAGGCTCAAGCTTGATTTAAGACAGACTAACCAGGTGCACCTGCCAGTTGCAAGTCCTCAGCAAGTTAAGCTCATTCTCAAATACACTTTGATTCTCCTATTAAAAAAGCCCCACAGGTCGCTGACCCTATCACAATATGTGTTACAAATCTAGCAGAATATCCTGTGTAACCAAAGCCAAATGCTGAACTTGGCTGCATTTCATTTCAGGGGGGATGGAAGAAGAGGGAAGGGGTTATTGTAACAAAGGGGAGAAAATAGAGTTGGGAACCACCAAGAAAAGCCCCGACCCTCCCCCCCTAATCCACCAGCGGTGGAAGGGAAACAGCCCCATCTCTAAGTTGTCAGAGTTCAGATGTTTCAGACAGCTTAGCAGGAAGTTCACAGCAAGCTTCTTCTAGCTTTTGATTGGTGGTCCATGAGCTAGCATCTGTTTCCTTTGGTTGCTTTTTCATTCCACAGCAAACCCACACGTCTCTTCCACAGCTGTCAACAGCTTCTCATAAAGCTTCTCATATGACTCATAAGGCGGAATGTCGATCCGGTTAAAGCTGCAGGGAAAGTAACAAACATTGATGGAGCTGAAGTGCTTATTGGGGGAAAGATGTAAAGAACTTACACATAGATAGAAATTGTAAAAACTCTCAGCTGCCTCAGTGACCAAATGAGACAAGATGAAAAACAACTATTTCTACGGCAGGAATGCACAGCTTAATAGGGCAGCGTTTGGGATGAGGAGGAGGAAGAGGCAGATGCAGGAGACTTGCAAAGAAAAAGCAACACATCAGGCAGGCCCACTCCCTGCCCTGCCTGCAGACAGTCTGCTGCTGCTGACACCATTTCCTGCCTCTGATGGAGTGAGATTTCCGTGCAAGGGCTCAGGCTGTGCCTATACTGCACCAACAGCACGAGCTCCAACATTCGACATCTGACAACACTTCTTTGTAATAAAGAAATAAAGAAATAAACTTACAAACGTCTCACTACCCAGAATAATCACCTCTGGAATAAATGAAAACCACAGATAGTATAGAAGACAAATCAAGCTTTAAGAAAAGCAAATTATTTTGCTGGCTGCAGAATACAGATATATCCAAGCTAACAGAGCACACTTGGAGTCATCCAAGTGTATCACATGCTTAACCCCTGCCCAGGACAGAGATAACTCCTTTAGACCAAGACCAAGGGAGAGGAAGCAGAGTGTTTCCATCTTACCAAGTGTGGGCTTTTGGAAGGTTGTCTGTATTTGCATCTATTAAATGGATGGTGAACAGTCTGGGTCCTGCAGCGCCTGTAGAACCTTAGACAGACATTCTAGTTAATGCACTTCAACCAAGCATCATTCACACACATGCATTTTGCTGCATATAAAAAGCCTAGAGAGGAAATTACAGTTCCAGCTGCAAGCCTAAGTATGTCCTAGACTAAATCTGTCGAGATATTTGCAGCTGATGAAGGGATGGCAGAAGAGATAGGGCTGTTTGTGACAATAATCTTACAGACTGGTATTTTGGTAAGCTGCTAAATTTGATATTAATGAAGCTGCACCATGAAAAATGAAAATACTTAAGAAGTGCATGAAGGTTTTCCTTGTAAAACACAACTAGCATTTTAATTCTGAACATCAATTTACTGTCAGCCAACAAATGAAATGTGATCAGGAGATCACAACAGCCAAGGACACTGCTGCATTTTTGATAAAAACATGCAATTTTCAGAAATTTGCTTTAAAGCCTAATGGTTTATTGCCAATCACTGAGGGGAATACAGTTCTCACATGAAAAAGTTCTTTAGTCAGTCATATATCCCTGTGCACATTTGCATGGAATGATTTGAACCTCAGAGCACAGAGCTGTAGGAGACTGACAAGCCAAAATTGACAGCAGTCAAAGCACTGCACAGTAACAGATTTACCAGCTTCCATCACTATCAGCAACAGCCAAAGTGTTCAGCAGCAGCTGAGCTGCTGACAAATATAAAACTGCTCTCAGGCTCTAAAGCAAGTGCTTGACTTATCCAGTAATATGCTGATATTTTACAAAGGGCCTGTAAATACCACACCACTTTTATCTCATCCTCCAACCACAGATTAACTCAGCCTCCACATCAGTCACCTTGTAAAGCCTTGAAACCTTGAAGTGGGACCCGCGTTGAGCCCGTCACGAACTGCAGCAGCCTTGCCCTTCTTTCCTCATCAAACGTCTCCACGGCTTGCCAGAACCACTTGACAATGTTGCTGTCAGCCATGCAGTGCTTTAGGCGGGTGTTGGACTTCCAGTCATTCAGGTCTATCTTATCCAGGCCTCCTATGATCAGCTGTTAAAAGATTAGTAAGTGCTTTAAAGTCCAGAGTCATTTCAGGATTGCAGTTATAAAAACACATCCAACCACGTCACGAAGCCTGGCATTATTTAGGTGCTTCACTCACTTTTTTGGAGCAAGGTAACATTCTAAACCAGTACAGAACTGGCAGCAGATCTCTCCAGTTTGACTGCAGTGAAACTGACCCCAAGCAGTGCTTTACCAGCTTTAGAACTTTCACAAGCAACTAAGAGTCAGAAGCCCATGCAACACTTGTTTTATTAAATCTGTACTCCCTGGAAGGTACAGCCTGTCTTTATGAGGGCACAGCACTGATTTGGAACAAGGCTGTGGCACAGCTCACATTATTAGGGGAGTTGTCACTGTTATGACATGGAGAGTATTGAAATATTTAATAGATTTTTAATCTACCTTTTTAGCAAATGGAATGCAATAACTTTGTGAGATTAACCAAAATGCATGAGTGACCAGCACAAAGCTAGTGCTTTCTATACCACAAATTATGAATATTCCACAGGTGGTCTTATTTTTTTACGAAGCAACACCAGAGGAAAAATTGCTGTAATGGGAACTATTTTAGAAGTAGCTTTTTGCACCTCAGGATTTGATAAGAAGACAAATTAATTTCTTTTATATATACTCAACTCTTCTATTTCTGTAAACCAATCCCTGCGTGCAAACAGAAACAGCCATTCATGAAGTTACTGGACAAAACAGGTTCCAGGGTAATAACATGCCTAGTCTTGCCAACAATTTCTCAAACTTGCAGTGTTTCCTCCTTCTCAGACCACCTGCCTTGAGCATTAGTCCTTGGATAGACACCATGGTGTATTTGTCTTTCCCTGTTTAAGTAGCCCTCTCAATAATATCAACCCAAAGAATGTCTAGAATAAACCTAAAAGGGTTTGGTTAAACAAATACCCACCTTTCTGGTACATAAAATGGAATAAGTTTTGTATTTTGTTTGTTTTGCTTGTTTTTGTTTGTTTTTTAAATCAGCGCTTGACTATGGATCAAACAAATTACAGAACAATAATCTGTGAGGTAAAAACATACCTCAAGTTCCTTCTGGTCAAAAGGCTTGAGGAGATGTTGAGGAATAAGTTCATTAAAACCTTTCTGCAGAGCCAGGAACTGTGCCTCTATTCCTCTCATGAACCGCCAGTTCACATACAACCTGTGGGGGAGGAAGGAAAAAGTCAGGGGTGATGAGCTGGACAGCACTGGGATTTTTACAGGAGACTTGGCAAATGCTCATTTTACAGAGGACCTTGTTTTAATACACACATTTTGTATTATGAAAGAAATGCTTATCCATTCCTTTTTCCATCAACAATTAATTATTGCACCATTAACAGAAAAACCAAAGTACCATTCAGAACTTCCTCTTCCCAGGTCTTCCAGTGAAAACATTTAGGTCATTTATGACTCAGGAGTTCCCACTCAAAATACTTACTTCCTTAGTTTCCCTATATACAAGAATTCTGTTTACTACCCTCTTCCCACTACATTTGCAGGACATATTTCTGTTTGCAGTACCTGACATATTCCTTCTTGTTCTCTTCTGTCACTGGAATATTCCTGCCATTTGGTTTGAGTTCATGCTGTAAAATCCTCCCGAAGGCGTTGTGTTCCACACAGAACGTATGGTCCAGGACTGGTGTGATATCGTTCTCTCTGCCAATGGACAGAGGGGAAATTCAGTATTTTTTGGCATTGTGGGAACTCTCAGTGGTGATGCTGACAGTAATTTGAACACCTAGATAGTCTTCAGGGTAAACCTTAGTTACCACCTGCATTTCACACACTAAAGGAATATTGCCACCATCACCAGTTTCTGTATGGTTCAGTACATGTTGAAAAGCCTGGTCAGATATGGAATATTCATTTAATTCTAATAGAACTCAGGATACTGGATAAAACCCTATATATAGAAATGCACACACACACATGTATATATATACAAGTCCAGCAAGGATCTGATCTGCTCTCATGTGTCTGTGAAGCACAGAAGAGATTGTATGTAGAGAACTTAATCATCAGTAACTTCTTTAAATACAAAATTCAAAACAGCATTTAGGAAAAGAAATTGAGATAATGCAAAGCAGTTCCAAAGAGTCCCAAAACTATACTAAATGCTGGGTCTTGTTCTGTAAGCATGCAGAAGCCCAAATTACTTCCATTTATTTTCATTTTAATCAGAGTTTCTTCTAAAGAAGGCTGTACTTCCCCTCAGATCTCTGCCTGAGTTTGGATTTTGATACTGCGATATTCTACCAAGCTTTAATGATTTAGTATTTACTTTATTGCAAGGAGAGTTTGCAATGAGAACTGTTCCTCCAGTACCTTTGATATATTAAGAGTAGTTTAATGACTTTGTACAGACTGCCACCATAAAAGTATTTTTGCAAACTCTTTGTCTAAAGCATCTCACTATTGCCAACAAATTCTACCCCATTTTCTCTACAGTGAGACAATTGCTAAATTCAGTACTTACAAGATCCAGACTAAACTTTTGTGTAATTCTGGGTCAACAGATTCCAGATCAGAGAGCTGGATGGGCTTCCCCAGCAGCTGTTTGTAAAAGGGAACTGTGAACCCCCCGTTGATATAGTGTCCATGGAACACAGCCAGACCCATTATCCGACCAACAAAATGGAAATAAGACAAATGGTCCTGCAGGGAGAGAGGAGAATCAGGCTTGGGAAGACACTGACATCTTGTGGCACCCTCGGTGGTTTGTTCAGTGTGAGTTACCTGCAGCCCTCTGGGCAAGAGCAGCCACCACTTTTCCTCACAACATAACCAAAACCAAAGCATTTAATGATTAAAAACCTCAAACAAGTCTCTGTGCATTACCTGATCAATAAATTGGATTCAAGTCTCTAGACCTCTCAAAGGAAAAAAAACTAGAAAAAGAAAATCCCTGTGAAACCTCCAAAATCCAAGAAGATGTAGATTCCAAACAAATTAGTTTATTCTTTGTTTAACCATCCAAATGTAGCTACTCTTGAGGAAGCAGTGTGCTTGTTTCCTTCATTTCTTTCATGCTCCTTTTAAAATAACTTTTGAAAGCTGAGGTGTAAGTCCTATGGTTGACATTCTTCCAATCCACCTCCCTCATCTTCCAGTGCAAATGTCAGGAAATGTCATGTCAGGAAGAATTCCCTCTACTAATACAGAGCTGCTGCTCCTTCTAGGGTCTGCATCATTACAAATCCTCCAGTAAGAGAAAAAACAAGCACAGGAGCGTAGTGAGAAAGGGCAAGCAAGGGATACATCCCTAAAAGTCATGGGGTGGCACTGCTGGGAATGTAATGCTGTGTGCACAACCACCTGTGCTCACAGTGAAGCTGAATTTCATCTGTCTTGTCTTCTTAGAATCACTGTGCAAACCAACCAGTACTGAGGAGTCTCAAAGAAATCAGATATTTATCAAAGGCTATGTTTTTACTTTCTGAACAAAACCCCTCTGCTTCTTACTGCATAAATATAAGACATTGACGCCTTCTTATTCTGATTTACCCTGCAGTTTAGACTTTTCTTGTGGAAGAACAGCAGTAAGAAACTGCAGAGGACATCTCAAAGTAGGAATATTGCTGAGAAATTAGTACTTACAGGATTGATAGAAGAGTCTGGATTGATTTGCAGCATGTAAATATTATCTGTGGAGTACTGGAAGAGTCCATAGTAGGGATTCAACATTTCATGGCACAGTAAATACAACCACTCTCTGCCAAAAAAAAACCCCAAACAAATTTAGAAGAGTGCATCTTGCATTTAAGTTTTAGACAACACAATTACTGTGATTGATCAGTTATGGAATGCTTATTCCAAATCAGATCCTCTTGTAATGCCCCCCATTTGTATACCAAAAGGGTGTGATTAAAACCCCACAATGTCCTACTCCACTCAGGGCAGACTTGGTTTGCTTTAGAAGCACTGAAGGGATTAACATCAATTAGAGAAGCTATAGCAAGCTGTTAGACAATGCCATCAACTAATTGAGTCTAAACAAGCCACACTTCCAAAAAAATCCTGCCTTTGTACAGGGTTCAGCTATTTGGAGCCTATGAGATTTGCTTCTCTGCAACCTGTACAGTATAAGGAAATATAGAAAAAATCTGTTTGTTAGAATCAGCTCAATTGCTGGGGATCTTTAGAAAAGCTATTTTTCTGCCAGCTTGGTGACTGCTTTCAGAGAGGCCAGAAGGGACAGAGACCAAATGCATTGAAAGGAGGGATTGGGTAAATTCTCTCACCTCGGTAATACACAAGGACAGGAGCAGAACTAAACCTATTTCTGACCTCCCAAATCACCATGACAAATATCCCTTTGTTGTTAAATTTGGACACCCTTCCCAGGTCCAAAATATTCGGAGAGAACTATCAATTGTAATGCTTAGAAGTGGAGCTGTACTGATCTGGAAGAGTCAGTTGCAACTAATGGGCAATTATGAAAGGCATCAGGGCAACAGGATGTCAACAGTGGAGACACCCAAGGTTACCTCGGGTAAGGCAGCTCAGAACGTTCCAGCTTCTTTCCTTTGTCCAGGGATTGATCACTCAAAGACACCTAAGTGGGCAGCTTTTGTGGATTTGAGAAATTTTTCCGTGAATTTACACAACTCTAAACCACAAAGCTGAGCAATTTTCAGTGATGCTAAATCAGCTCCTGAATTTCAGATCTGATGCGACCCACAGGGAATTATTGTCATTTTTAAGAGGGAGGCAAGTCCTCCCTAAAATTTTAGCTTTTGTTTAGGATTAGTTCATCTCCACTCCTGCTCCAACAGATCAGAGAATTTCCCTGAATGCAGCTGAGATATAACAAAAAAAGAACCCCTACTCTGCTACAATCCATTTGTGGGAAATCAGAGAGGTGTGTTTAACAAAACCATTCCTGTGATCTGGATCTGACTTCAGGGTCTGTACACTCCCTGAGAGACCTCCCAATTTGAGCTGATCACACTTTCATATCTTGCAGTGGGACAACTGTTAAATCACAAGCCTCCACTTTCCCACCTACCATATAAAGAGTGAAGCTACAGCCACTGTCTGTCTACAAACTAGACCACAGATAATTAACATATACCATTAACAGGTAACTTGAAAGGGGATGGTATCAATCATGAGGCACTTAAAGGGCAACTTTACACTTAAGAGGTGTCAGAAAACCCCCAAAATCTCACCTTGCTACTCCTCCATAGTCCAGGCCTTCCTCTCCTCGGAATTTCACCATAAGCCTCTTTTTCAGGTCCTTTGGCCTCATCTTCATTATCTGACGATAGGATTCCTGTATGTGCATTTGTACAATTAGCTATCTTATTTCCTTCCTATAATTAAGTCTATTAAGGTTTCTCTAATACCATAATTAAGATTTCTGCATTTCTATAATACATAGATTGTTACTGAACTACAGAAAATGTGACTCTGTTCCAGTGCTAATCTGAAGCAAATTTCAGTGACAACTGTGCAATGTGGTGGGGGCTTGTGAAGCAAAGTTGTTATAATCACTGATCAGTTCTATTTAACTCTTCAGTGACAAAAGCTGCTGTTAGCAGTAAAAAAAAAATCAATCAAATACCTCAAATATTTCCTCTCTGGATACTTCAATACGACAGTGACCAGCCTGGGGTTGCTGAAGAGAGAGCTCATGTCTAAGAACTTTCAACTTTTGTACCAAGTCTCTTTCGTATCTCTGTGCAGGCAACTCCTCACCCTCTTCTAATGATCCCTCATTTGGAGCTGGTAGAGGCTGCTGGCTGGGCTCTTTTAGCTGGCATTGATGGCTTGGAGAAGAAAAGGACAATATTTATTCTGGACACATAACAATAAGGAATATGTAAAACAATGATGCAAGAAATGATTAAGCTTCTCTAAGCGGAACATGGAGTGAAATGTGTATTCAGCTGGATACCTCTGTACCATCACTACACTAAATTCAGGGATGTAAGGAACACAGATATTTAAGGAGCTTCAGCATTTTTGAGCTGTGGAAGTTCATTTTTTATATGGCAAAACACTGTGGAAGGCTCTGGAGCATGATCACCGATTGCTGATGAGCAGTAATTAAAGTTTGTGTGGTATTCTCCCACAGAGAGAGAACTTTCAAGAGTGCAACATGGAAAGAGATCTCCAATGGAACAAACAACAGCTTTATAAAGGGAACTGTCTAACAACTGTAACTGATTTTATTCCAGCTCCATGAAAACTGAGGCTGGGGATTCCTGACACAGTAAAAATACTGCATCTATGGTTGTTAAGAGAGAAAGATATACTTGTCCCAAACAGTTACAACTTCATACATTCACCTGTCCTTATCCATCAGTGCTTTATTTGGATTGTAGAGCAATTATTTTTTAGATACAGAGATTCCCCAGCTGGCTTCAAGCACAGGAAAAAGTCTGGTCTTGGGCACAAGCAGCACTGCCAGGCTGCTTCCAGGGTCAGTTCCACAACAGCTCAGCTGCCTTTCCATGATGCAGAGCTTGAGCTTACTAAATCCTGCTAAACCCAAACTGGCTGTGCACAGCACCCGTTGACCAGACTCCAGCTGGCTTTATATTCCCATTGTCTGGAGCTCAAGGGAGCAGGAAGTTAGTCCAGATCCAGAACAGCCAGCACAGGGCTAGAACTGCTCATCCAAAGAGACAAGAGCTGACTGCTGGGGAGCCCCTGGCAGACTCTCTACCCTACACCCCAGCAAATCCAGAACTGTGCACAGCAGAGTAAAAACCCTTCTAAAGAGTCTCAGCAAAAAACTTACATAAAACCAGCACTGAGAACCAATGCTTGGACCCTGACTACAGCACTGGCTGCATCTGTTCCCCAGTTATCACTCAGGGTTTCAGCCCCTCACGACTCCCAGACCTGACAGGAATTACTTATCAGGAAAAGCTCTTACTTCATGATGTGATGTAGTCGTGGATCTGTGAATTGTGTGGTTCTGTTGTTATGATCTACAAAATATATTCTTCCTGAAACTGTACTTCTGACTTCCCAGCCTGGAGGCAAAGGTCCCAGTTCATCACAATTCACACTGTTAAGGTCTCTAAAGAGAAAAACAAACAAGATGTTAATGCACATCTGAAGTTAAGCAATCAAATACTAAGATAACTTTAAAAAATTAAAATCACCTCTTTAATTAAGTTAAGGTTAGAATCCTGACTATTTGGCTGAAAAACCACTGAGAGTAAGGCTATAGCAACACAATCACTCACTCCTTTCACCCTGGATAAATTTCAGGTATCACTCTAAGTGGTGCTAAAGGCAGTCACTCACTTCCAAGTAGTGTCTGAATTCAATACATAGAATTAATTTACACCTAAAAAGATTGAAAATACCTAAGGCTACAGCCACCTAACTGAGGAAAACACCAAGAGTGGCAAGAAAAGGAAGGAAGGAAACCTGAAGATTATTTTTAGGCAGAAAACCTATTGTTAAGTAAAGTATTCTTCAGACAGCTGGCATGGATTCAGGGTTGAAGACACCATTCTGTGCAATTCCTCACCTAAATCTAACCATGCAAAATTTGTATAAATGAGCTAATTGAGAGGCTTTAGGAAGGTAGAAATGCTTTGTACACTTAAGGTGCCTTAGTGTCACAGTCAGTATAAACCAAGGGGACACACAGGCAGACAGACAAGCCCTTGTTAGGCTCCTTAAAGGAGATTATGGTTGGGGCCATTTGCTGTGATCAGCTGTGCATCTGAAAGTCCTGCAGAGATCTGATTACAGCAAGTTCTAACCTACACCTCTGCCTCATGCCAAGGTTAGGTTTTTGCACCACAAGCTGGTAGCACAAAAGTCACCTTTAACTGAAATAGGTGTGATCTGTGACTCACAAGACACTGCTGTGTCCAATTCCATTGCTGCTCCTGAAACCCTGGCTCAAGGATTTGGGGAGAGGAGCAGCAACACCTTTCATTAGGGTGATCAGCATCACTGGAAGAAGGCTTTGGGCACACAAGCCTGACATGACTGACACAATTGAACAACCACTGTCATTTCTTCTTCCAACAATACCAGCTAATCTAAAATCAGCTATTTTCTCTCTCTCTCTCAGCTTTATTTTTCATTTCCTTCCATACACTGAGCTTTTATCACCACTTTTGCCTGCACTACTTTATATTATTTTTCTAATATCCTGTACCACATTCCTCTATTATCCAGGCAGTACAGCAGCTGAGAGAGTTACAAACTTCACTCTTGAATCTGGTGTGCAGGTGGCCCATGAAACAGCTCAGATTCAGAGCCACTCAGGAAGAGCACCAGACCTTGCTCACAAAGATCTGGATTAACTGCAGGTTAAGGTTTAAAGAGGCTTTACTAAATTAATCATGTGAAGGATTCAAATTTTCTAGCTGCAAATCACTGGCCTAAAGCATAAAAAAACCTCAAACCATTTCAAGTTTAAATATAACAAGTAATCTCTCATTCAATTATACACAAGTGAGCACTAGCAAAACAAAAGTTACAAGTTGAATACTCAAGAAACAATTATTTTAAGAAAGAAGTCAGTTTTTTCTTCAATTTGCAGTCCAAACTGTTTTCATACAAAAAAAATGTGGGCAAGATTCAGAAATTTGTAGCTTCACCAAAAACATTTTCAGAAGAATTTGTCAAACAGGAATTCCTGAAGGGGTACAAATTTTTTTGCCTTTTGTTTTACATGATTCACAAGTAAATAATTCTCTCTTTCAAAAAGAGTAATCCTTAATGTTTGATGAAAAGGTAACTAGAAACATCCCAAACTATTCCTCTGCTGGAAGCTCTCCCTTTAAATTCAGACAAGCCATTTCAAAGATTTTTGCTGTTATAAATCCAACATCCTGCCACACAAACACACACCAAACCCCTCTGACTTTTAACTATACATACCTTGGTATCCTTGGGTCGTGCCACGTGCTCACTCCAGTCTGTGTGTGCAAAAAATAAACCTGTCCCTGTACCGTTGTTCTTTGCTCTGTAAAAAAGGAAGATTATTCTAAATTACAAATCTTAAAAAAAAAAAAATCCAAATAAACAATTTGAAGACATTTGAATATTTTCTTCCTAGGAGAAAGTACTGGAGCCATCATACTGATCTCTTGCAGCATGGACTGTTCTGTCCTTGACAAATTTACTCTGACTACACATTTCAACATTCTTTTGAAACTCAGAGATCCATGCACCACCATGTTCTAGTTTGCATTTTTATTGTTAGATTCTGAGACAATCCAAACCCCCAAACCAGATTTCTTTACTCCTAGATTTGGTGTGCTCTTTTCTGAATTTTTAAATTCTCTTTAATCTCATCCTCCCTAATCTTCTGTACTATTGATTTCTTTGTTGCTTTTATATATTTTCCTGTTCTTTTCTCAAATGTGGGCTCAAACCTACACAACATGCCAAGGGGGAAGGAAAAAATAGCATTACTGCTCTAGTTTAAAGAGCTCTTTACATTCGTTCTCCCTAGATACACAGCCAAGATTAGCAGTGAATTTTCTGTAACAGCATCATACCACAACCTCATGTTTAATTTACCATCAACCCCTCAGTGTATCCTGGCGTAGCCAACTGCTAATTAGCCAATCTCAAACTCCCATCTGCACTTAGCTCCTTTTCCAAAACACAGAATGAGATGCACGTGGACGCTGCTTGTTCCAACAGGCAGAACACCTCGATGGGGAGAAATTTTTGGCGACGTCTTCGGATAAACAAAACCCCTTTTCAGTTTCCCAGCCGTGGGACACTCACCGTAGCCTTCAGGTAGCTCAGGTGACTGGTGGCCGTGGGGCCTGTTCTGAGGGGTCTGTACGTGGGCTCTGAGCTCGGGGGTGCGGAGTCTCTGTGCCTGGAGCCTCTGGTCCTGGCTGGGAGACTCCAGGAAGCGGCAGCCGCCTCCTCCGGCCGCTCCCGTCGTGTCCGTGTACGGCGCCGGCTCCTCCATGAAGCAGCTCAGCGGCCGCCCCGGCCCCGAGTCTTCATACACCGTCCTGAAAATGGGGAAACTTCAAGAGTTTCCATCACAAGAGAAGTGAATGCAGAAATAGCTGTTTCTCTCTCTCCCCCACAGTTTCAAGTGCTGCCACTTTTAACCCAAGAGGTGCCATTTTCTTAACTTGGTTCTTTTCTTTAACTTTCTTTTCTTGGTTCTTGTACCCAAATTTCTCAGCACTTGTAACAGAAAAACCCACAAGTCTTTCCAAGTTCAGCCTAATGACCTTCCTGCCTGATACACATTCCCAGAAAATATGGTAATAACACTGATACTTAAGATTCTGATGTTAGTTACAGTCTTTCCACACATAAACCATTCTTTTAATTAAGTGTAAAGAAAACAATCCTTACCCTTCATTCTCCAAAAGCCCTCTGCAGTCTACTACAGAACCTCCTGTGCCTATTCTGTCCCGTGTCTGTAAACTGACTGAAAGAAGAAAACACAAACTCAGGTCAATAAAAGAAAAACTGCATCCTTATGAACAGCAAAACCCAAAAAATTTCCACATTTATACATCATACTAATTATGTATCATTATTAGGTTAAATATTAACGATTCATAATTAATATAATGTATAACTGTGGATTTTAAGATCATTAAAATATTAATTATGCATAATTAATGGGTAAAATATTAAGGAAAGCCCTATCCTACACACAAGAACACATCACTTACCAAAATTCCTTCTATTCTCTTTAAGTATTAGTATTTTTTTAAAAAAGCAGAAGAGAAACCAGAGGGTCATCCCCTCAAAACTTGAGTTTATTTCTGTAAATATCAAACATGTCAGGTTCCACATCAGGGTTTCATGAGGATCCAGAAAGGGAAGCTGGAAAAAAATTGCTCACCACTAGATGTCATCTTAGGGTGAGAATTTGGAGCTTGCCAAATATATATCACTGAAAAGCTGGGGTTGGGTGGGGGCAGTAAAACGTGGGGTAAATTTGCTGTAAAATGAGCACGGCCTTGTTGAAATTTAGAAATGGCTTGCATGAGTCAAAGGTATCAAACCAGCAACTTGTAAAATGTCTTTTAACTCCTCCAGATCCTTTTTAACACCTAAGATCCCCTCTGCCTGTCACCTTGCCCAAATGCATCATTTCACAGTGACATTCACCCTTCCAGAGATGCAGTAGAAGCCTTGCCAGATGCATTCCCTGCTTTTAATGTTGTTTCCCATCATCAACTGAGAGGAAATAAACTCCTGCAAAGGAGTGTAACGAAAATTTCCAGGTTATGTAATTTAATCCCACTAAAATAAGAAGAAACAGCACAGAACAGGCACAGAAACAGTGACTAGAGGAGTTTTTCCCTGTGGATATTTACCAAGCAGATGGAATTTAGCTGGGATCATTCTTACCCACTATTTGGCCTCGGACAGCATCGGTGTCTGTGGGGTTGAGTTTGCATAGATCCAAACGCTGGTCTGCAAAGGAAAATTGGAAAAATCAACCCTGGGAAGGGCTGGGTGGGAACACTATCCACTACTCAGGTACAAGGGATGGAGGGTTCTTGGTCCCACCAGGGAGGAATTGCTCTTACATCCAGTATCTTTCAGCCTGCTGATGGCATTGGAGAGAAGGCGGACACACCCCAGGAAGCCAGCTCCCTGTTTCTTATGGATTTTTTTATGGTTCCATACACTGATGGTTATGGAATCTGTTTTCCCAACATATCTAGAAAGATACATATTAAAAGAGTAATTTTAGAAATAATAACCTCTTTTTACTCTACAGAACTGATGCTGTAATTGGTACAAATTCTGACACATTTTAGTACATCGGTCATGCCTCTTTATTACAAATACACAAGTGCTTATGCCCAAAATGCTGTTATTAATGAATTACTGCACAGTGATTTCACACAGCATGGGAAATTGATATTGCTGCAGCATGAATTTAACTACAGCCAGCCTCATTAAAAGCTAAACAACAAGTCAATTAACGTACAAAGCTTCAGAATTTATGGTTCTAATAATTTGAAGAAAATAAATCATTCCAACAAGGACAATTTTCTGGAAAAGCTGGATGGCACTGCTCCAGGAGAGCTCACTAAGCCCTTGTGATGTGTACCTGCCACACAAATATCTCCAAATTCAAACACCTAAAAGTAAAGGTTTTTTTGCTCCTTTATAAACATGGATTTTCTTCTTGAAAAAAAAAATCAGTCCCGGAGAGGGCAGGGTTAGATGGGATATTAGGAAGAAATTCTTCCCTGTGAGGGTGCTCAGGCCCTGGCACAGAGAAGCTGTGGCTCCTCCATCCCTGGAAGTGTCCAAGGCCATGTTGGGAGCAACCTTATCTAGTGGAAGGTGTCCCTCCTCATGGATGATCTTTAAGGTCCCTTCCAACCAAACTGTTCTGAGATTCTATGAAATGTGACTCTTCTTGCTAACACAAAATGAAGTTGCAGTGCCAATCCTGAACTATTTATTCACTAGACAAGTCTCTGGAATATTGTTTACTCATGACCAACTCACAGATCGTAATGCTGGTTCCATTTGGGGTCCAACGTGTTCTTCACAGTGTCAGTGGAATGGCACTGACCTGACCCATCCACAACTATTTTAGCAAATGGGTCAGGAAGTCCTGTGGAAAGGAAAAGGTGCTGTTAAACACAGTCCTTTGTTTTGCCTCTTCCAAGACAAAGCCATTAGAAGCTCCCCCTCAGGAAAGGACACTTGTCATTATCCTAGAAGTATTTTAGTAAATCCTGTGTTTGAAGTGGATGCTCTTGGTACCCCCCAGCACAGAGCTGTGAGCAGCAGCCTGTCTGTGGTTCCATCAGCCAGACTTTCAGCTGGAATTTGTGAGCCCTCAGTGTTTCCAACCCTGAAGTCCACGCAATCTACAACCCAGAGTAATGTGTACTCCTGTAGTAATGCAGTGAAAATGACACACACAGATGAGCCTCCACAGTAATGCACCATCTCCAAATAAATCTGATTAATCCAGAGCAGAAAGTTACACAATTAGGACATACTTACTGAAGAAATCTTTCTTTGCGAGATTCTTGGCACATAATACTGCAAAACAAAAAAGCAGATAAAGAAATCTTAAAACCATGAAAAAAAAACTTTCTGGTAATCATATCAGCTAAAATAATACCTGATCATAATTTAGAAAAAAACCCCTAAATATTAAATGTGACCGTTGTTTTCTTTATCTGGGATTGGAATATTTACATATAAATTTGGCTTTATATTTGCTGCTTTAATTCTATTGTTATAACACACAGAAGATTTAATGAAAATCTCTTTGCATTAAAACCTCCTAATTTTCTTTGCTTCATCTTTACACTAATGCTAAATCAGATTTCTGTTGTTGTTTCAGAACCCATCCATTTTAGAACAAGGGCTGAACATTTTCTGAACAAAGAACAGCTCTGGGATTCCTGGAAGAGACTCTTCACTAAGTCCCATCAAATGCAGTGTAACCTCCTGCTCCTTGCACACAAAGTGTGGATACATGGTGAAACAAAGCATGGCAGGAATTCTGTAACAGCAGAAGCAATCTGTAAATACACAAAGGTTTGGGGATAAGTATGACAGGGCCTCACTCAGGAGAGAAATAAATATACTGGGAAAAAAATCTGCATCAAGATGTTTTCATTTGAAAGGGCTGCAAGTGAGACATCGTTTCCCTCTCTCCAATTCACCAGCACAGCAGTTTAAGAAAAAATTAGTTCAGGAAACTCACATCAATCTCCATTTCTACCAGGTCTATTACCAGCTACAAGTCTAATTTTGCTTTTCCATAAGGACTGCTCAGTAGGATCTCAGCAATCCAAGTTGTTTAGTATCCATTAAACTCTTCTAGCAGGCCAAGAACAACAACTCCAAAGCCAAAGAGGAAAATATTAGAGCTCTAACTTATCTCAAACTAAGATCCAAGAAAGGAAGGTAACTATAAAAGACCTAATTACTGTTGAGGGAGTCTCTTTCCCCAGTGGGAAAAAAAGAAATCTTTCAGCATGAGAATGAAGGCTCAGAAGACAATCAATGGCCAATTCCCCAGGTATGGACCATTTCCCCTTCTCATCTGCATCTCCCCTTCTTCCTGACTTACCCTCAGTCTCATTGTAATTCTATACTGGGGAAAGGGAAGGTGCAAAGGAACAAATATTTTATTTATTTATTTTTATATACTTCTACTAGAATTCCACCTCTCAGTTCCAGAGAAACATTCCCTACGTAACACAGGCAGCAGAGAAAAAACTTCCTCACCTCACGTGTCAAGCAAACAGACCAAAGAAATCCACCATTTAACCCAGAAGCTCATGGAAAAAAATACACAAATCCTCCCTCTCAGGAATAATTAAAGCAGCCACACCAGAAAAGTATTTTTAGAATGGATTAAAAATTACTTATTTCTTACACTGGCAAACTGTATCATCAGAGAAAGCTTCTCTTGTATTTTTTTAAAACAACTGACCAAAAAGAGAAGTGTGCAGGACTATGGCAATTCAATTTGAAACAACACAGGATTAGAGAATCACCATCCGCTGCTCTGTGGAAGCACAACAGAGCAACCTTCAATTTCCTTTTCCTGTTGCAAGTGTTTCAGAGGAAAAACTACTCAAGAAAGAGACTAAGTACAAGTAAAATCAGAACTTGAGCATGCTAGTACCAGCCAAAAGGAATTCTGAAGTTCCTGTGGGATTTTTAAAATCAAGTAACTCTAGTTTGCCATCCCCAGTTTTCAGAATAATTTATTGAGCTGGAGAAGGATGACATCTGTAGCTTTGTGCATATGGTTTGTCCATATAATTATTACCTTTATGCTATATTTCAGGTGTGCTTTCAAAATAGCAGCATAAATTTCTAAAGCTATTATTGAAGAATTATATTTTTCATTTAACTCTTTTCCCTCTGCCCCAGCCTTTCAGTCTACAGTAGATGAGCACAGCTGCCAATTTTCCACTCACAGCCTGTGAAACCCTCAATTTTCGATTGCAAAAATTATTACTCTTTCTTGTAAGAAAAATATTGGCACAAAAGCTAATAGCTGAAATAAACCTTTATGGAGCAATCTCCAGAATCAGGCTGCCCGAGATGGACCATTGGCTCTATTCCACTGTTTGCATGTTAAACCCACTAGAGCAAAAAATATTTGCAAGAGCTGTATCACTTAAAAGGCACAGATTTCTAAATTCCAGTAAAAAAAAAACAAAAAACAGGTGTCAAAGGTCAGCAACAGGAGACTTGGATGTGAAACCATGCCAGCAGCAGAGCAGACAGCCCCTCCCTGCTGTGCAAAGCTGGGACTGGGCCACATTTCCTTCTTAAATACATCGTCTCCAACAGGAGAGAACCTCATGGCTGCTACTTCAAGCCCCAAGTTCATGGACTTGGGTAGGTTTAGCTTTAGCTACAAAGGCTTAAAAAGTTATTAATTTTATCCCTGGTTCAGAGGGGGTTCAGGAGAATGAGACAGACCCTAAGCTCTTTGCCCAGGCCATGCCCAAATCCCCTCTTTGACCATTTTCCAAAGTGCTTTTTCTTTTAGTTTTTCTTTCTTTTAAACAAGAAAGGTTCTGGGCTCGTCAGCAGGAGTGATCTCCCTGCATTTGTTGCAACACTACAAAAGGTACTAATTCTTCTGACTTGGGTATTTACATTCTCCCTCCTCAAAGTCAACCAACTTGTTTCAGCCTGACACAGGATTTGTTTATGCTCCGCTCAGGATTGTTGCACAGCTCTTGAAGAACTTCTTTTTTTAATACAACGGATCCCAAACAACACTGAAACAATGTCTGTACATCTGGATTATAATATTTATAAAGGGATGGGAATGTTTTTTTAAGTACCTGACATTATTGAGATAATTTCAAAGGCCAAATTAGCCAGCTGGGTGAAGTGCTAGTGTGAAAGCATATTTGGCAGGAGGTGAAGAAAGGACGAGCCTTAGACAAAGTCAGCATTCACCCTGGGGATGTAACTTGAGTGAGCTGAGAGGTTCCTCTGCCAGGCCCTGGTTGTCCACCCTGCCTCCAAACAGAAATGAATCATCTGCTGTGGTTCAGGAGGTGCTGCAGGAGCAGGATTGGTGTAGTGAGGAGAGCACGGAGTGGCACCAGTGTCTGAACAACCCAGCTGAGAATTGCATCAGAAAGCTGCTAATTTATCCCAAGACACCATCCTGCAGCAAGGGCAGCACTTGCAGGGAGGCACAGAAAAACAGTCTGGGACAGGAACCATTTCAAACATTCCCAAGTAAACAGAGCCTGACTCTGCATCAGCACCAGATTTATTCCCATACACCACAGAATGTCTCAGTTTGGAAGGGACCCATAAGGATCACAGAGTCCAACTCCCAACACACCCCATCCCATTGCACACTGCTAAGATGTTACAAGTGTTTCCAGCTGCACAGTGTACAAACAACACAGTTTCCTGGGGGGGGGAAGTAAAGTAAATAAGACAAGTCATGAAAATATTCCATAGGCCCAGTCTGTACCAATGCAAAACAGCAGGCAAATGTGCACCTGGGACTGCATTCATTCACACTTTGCAAGTTAAAGGTAAGAGCCTCCATGCTCAAATTAAGGACCTTTACATGTGGATATGATCTGAGCTAACCACAGGCTTCAATTTAGTATCCAAGGTAATTCTGGAGACAAGACAAGACAAACCAGCAGTACATCCACATCTTCCTTAGGAAAGGTGGGTGGGGGAGGCCAGAGTGAACCATGGTGGCAAATATCCCCTTTCAGCCATCTCTGGCCTTCCCTTGGATATTCCAGGTTAATTATTTATGCTTGTACAAACAGGCAGCCAGATTCCAGGATACATTCGTTTTACTTTGTGACAGAAGATAAACACAGGCCAGCAGGCTGATGGCGTAGAAAGGACTACACTTAATATTTCCTTCTGTAGAGACCATCTTTAATCATAGAGATATGCAGCATAATCATTACAAGCATCACAGGCTGGTTGGTTTGTTCTAAGATAGAAGCAAAGAAGAACAATGAGGCTTTGGAATAGAAAGTAATAAAGATCTTGACATAAAATGAAACTAAAGTTACTGCACACAAGTGGAAAATGAAAAAGGCTGCAAAGCAGGTCAGATTTGAGGCATCCAAGTAATAGAAATAACTCTGCTAATCCTTCAAAGTCTGTGTAGGTTTTGATTTGTGAACTTGGTAGCCTGCGTTGGAGGTGCCCCAGCAGGACAGTCCCCTGTGTGTGCCAGCTCACAGCCTGGTTTCCACAGCAGAAATCCCACCATTCTGAAAAACAGTTTTGGGAAGCCTGCATGGCAAAAATAATGTACATGAAGTGGAAAAAAGCCTCCCCAAAAAAGGAAAAAAAAAAGCAAACATCAGCTATTCACCACACGCTGCTACAACCCCCCAAAGCTCGTGGCCCACAATTAAAATCTTTGCCGAATCTGTTATGTGAAATCACGTCTCATCCAAACAGTTCTGTGGATTTTGTGGAAAATACTCTGAATACCACAAGCCACCCCTTCTGAACACCCTGAGGAATGACTCTGCTTACAGCTGTGTACTCTGCACATAACCTTAAATGAGACTTCACTGCAGATAAGGTCTCGTCTATTTCTACTACCAGACAAACCATGAAGGTTTAACATGTCTGGTTTTTTTAAGGATGACAATCATTTATATGTGGTGGGGTATGAAAAATGGTTTTATGGGAAAGGAAAGATGGCTGAAGTGTGTAAAAATGCAGTTTCTCTATGGCTAGCCACATCACTGAACTGAAATACACCACTTTATTCACAAATTGGTCTTTAAATGGTCACCACAAAGGCCAGGGTTTCTATTCTAGTCATTTTTTTGTTTGCTTTAGGAATACTTTTGGTCTTTCTCTTCGTCTGCTGGAGACTGAAATGCATAAATCCAGACTGCTTTAACTTCTCAGTAACCGAACCCGAACCGCTGCAGCGCCTGCGAGCACGGAGAGATAAACAAACCCACAGCCTTCCCTGACATTTGCCAAATAAGCCAATTAGCTGTATGGAACTAATTTCATCCTGACATGCACCCTGAGTGGCCTTCACTAACGATCTCAGCATTGTGGTGCCAATGAGATTTGCAATCTGAGACACAGTCCAACCAAAAACCCCCGAGACCCCTCCGCCTTCAGGCCCTGCATTCATGCCCTGACACTGGAAGGCTCTGCTTGAACTCTTTGCTAAACCAGACCTTGACTACCAGATTAAAGCAAGGCTTCATTATAAAACCCTTAATTCTCAAAGAGTTGCTAGAGTTGATACACGAACCCTTTTTGTGGCCCTTTTGTGTAGGCTGCAGTAAAAATCAAAGCCTCTTTTCAAGGCATGATCTCCTCGTGGGTTGGAACTTGGCTTCGTGTAGCCAGTTGCAAACACGAGACAACTTTGAAGAGATCTTCAAAAAACCACACACCCAGAAAAAGCCATTTTTATTAGTCCATTAACATGTCATTAAAGTATCTACTTAGCCAGGAATAAAAATTCCATCCTACCTGAGAAGAAACCAGTCACGAATGAGAGGCAGTTCTCCTACTGCAAACAAAATCAAGTTGACAAAACACAAGAGCTTCACCTCCATTCCTAAGAATGACTCAAACTGAAAAATTCTCCAACAATAAGTCTTCACATACAACCAGCAAGGGCTGACTTAGCCCTCAATAATATAAATCATTGAAAAACCCAGCACAGGGCTATTGGAAGAACAAGACTCATTAAATTCCCTGTTAACTGAGACTCCGTGCAGCACAAGACCAGTAAAGCAAGTTTAAAAATTAACTGACTGAGATGGAAAACTTGCAGAAACATTGAAGAGTTATGGAATCAGCTGAAGAACTTTGCAGGAGTAAAAAAGGGAGATCAATAGGAAGCTGCATTAATTCTGATGTACAGAATCTCAGAAAGACACACAAATCAGAGGTGGGAATAAGCTTATCAATTATTCCTCCTACCAACTTTTCTCTCTCTTCTTCCCCCTCTGCTCACCCCAAACAAATACCTGAGATAAAGGTTACCTCTCAGATTAAATCTTCCATTAAATCCCAGCTATTGCCTCAGTTTTCTTATGACTTTGCAATGCCTCCCTCTAATCCAGGTCAAGAGTCTTGTCATGCCCTCCACGGTTCCCCATTTCCTAGACAGACACAAACCCTGAGTATCCCCAAATGTTTGAGTCTACCAGACACACCCTCAGCTCTGAAAGCAGAAGCTGCCCATGGGGTTTATCTGTGCCACGTGTCACTCAAATGGTACTTCTATGGGTGCTTCTTCTTTTGAAATTTATTTTTTAGGGCAAACCTTTCATAGACTGCTTTTCACTACCTCCAGCCAATTGTTTTTCTTGGCCCTGCAGTGGCTCAGATGTAGGAAATACAGCCAGAGATGCTGGGGCAAGAGTGAGACCCTAACTGGTGACACCTCCTCTGTCACCAAGATGCCCCTGAAGCTCTGTCTTCCTTCACATCCCTTCCACTTTCTCTTTGCTCATTGTCTCCAAACACCTCCAGAGCACAACCAGTTTCTGTGAGAACTGGAATTTAAGAGCTCAGTCAGTTATTACTGTCACCATTTTTCAGCCATTCCCAAGAACACCCCATCAATTACACAGCTTCACCAGGAAATATGTTAAGAGAACATAATGTAATTTATACCCACTGTATGGTTTCTAAAACTCAGTCCTCCACCCCCACCAACACATCTCCCAGGATCACAGCCAAGTGGGACAATAATTTTGTAAGGAGAGATTTCCCAAATTCAGTCAAGTTTTTGCTTTGTTAAAGTGTCCCCAAACGGTCTCCTGATTTTCTGAAAACAAAGGATACACTCAGGCTTCAGCTACAGCATCAGCTTCTGTATACATACACTAGTAAGATACAGTAATATCTGTAAAAACCTCAGAACTGCTGTTAAAACCACACAGAATAATATGTTGTTCTCAGGGCAAATACAACCTCTTAGCTGAGAGCTAAACAAAGCAATTTCCATGCAAAAAATCCTGCTGGAAATACAAAATGAACTTTTCGTTTACTCCACACTTCACTGTGCAAGTTACAGTTACTGGGATCAACACAGCTCTGGAATTCTTCCCTTATTCAATCTTTTGCATCTCTAACCACGTGCACTTGCATTGAATAATTCATATTTCCAAGCAAGTGGTGTCTATCCAGACAGATTTATCTGCACACCTTGCACATTCTTGTGCTCACACTTTGGATCAGACGCAACGTGAGCTGTGCGACATCATCACCAAAATAAAGCTAAAAACACACCAGGAAACTATGTGGCTCAATTCTTTTAAACTGCATTAAAATTAAGGAATAAATCCATGCTGAAATCTCAATACTTTGCTTTTACAGTTACCCAAGCATCACAAAAGCATCTGGAAAAAAATTCCTAAAGCATGAAAAACATGTTCCTCCACCCACATGCACTCATAACTCGGATTCCAAACTGAATTTTACTAAGATCGCCAAAAATATTTTGTACTTTTAACACCACAGAGGTTTCAAAGCACCTTTTTCAAATCCCTAAAAATGTCAGCACCTAATGGGACCCTGTTCTCATCCCAACATTGCTCACAACAGGTTCCAGGCAGAGCTGGGGATCAAGCTCAAACCCAGCCCTAATCCCAGAGTCCCAGTAACAAAAGGTCCTTTCTAGAAATCCTGTCCAAATGTTCAGCTATATGAATTTGTTTCTCTGGAAAATGTGAGGTGAACAACAGTAAATTAAAAATCAAATACAGAAAATAAACCCTGAATGCTTTAGATACTGTTGGGGCATAAATTAGGTATAAAATAGTTGAGACTCCTGTAGCGGAGAACAGTGCTGTGCTCACTCAGCATTTCAGGGAGGTGTGTTTCAATTAAGGTGTCTCTGATCTTCACTTTCATAAGTTCAAGGTATAAAGCCTTCAACGCCTTATTTTCATTACCAAAAAGAAGCCTAGAAGGACTCTCCAGTGCAGCTGATCATTTGCTTACTAATTCAGTACATAAAAGGTTTTTCCAATAAATATTACATCCATTATAAAACACAGAAATTTAGATTCACCTTCTTCCCAGATATTCTCTCCGGGGCTACCCACACCACTACTACAACTGCATATTTTACAAGCAGTTTGTGAGATTCAAGTTACAAGTATGTTTCGGTACTAACAGCAGCTTTTTTTCCTCCACAAAACCCCATCCAATTAATGGACTTCGAGCTTTTACAAGCCATTCGCTTCCTAACTCCGTAAGGAAAAGCTGCACAACTGCTCTCTGCTGCTTTATAACGGAGGAGAAAGCGCAGAACAAGAGACCTAAACCAGAAGCAACACATTTGCGGGTACTTAACTGAGCACTACAATTAGCAGAATGCAAGAGCACTCACACCAATTAAACCAGACCCAGCCTTGGGGTCCTGTCCACGGAGCAAAACGCTTTTGAAATGCCAGGAACACAACACACAACTTTTGTACTTTCTAACCCAGGACTATCTCCTGCTCAATATATAAATATTGCCTTGCCTCAGAATAGCTGCTTGTTATGCAGAAAGCAGAAAGGAGTCTGACCTGCTGCAGCAGAACACGTGAAACCTGTGAAAGAAGAAACCTTGGTACAGAAAATCTTGGCAAAGTTTGAGTAGATACAGCCAAGCAACAGTTCAATAGAAACACTGAATTTTTGTCGAACACCAAAAAGTCTACAACTTCCAAGCTAAAACGAAGCAGATTTCTCAGTTTAAAACATAAAACATATGTTTTGTATCTCCAAAGACTGGCTGGTATTTACATTCCTTCACATACAGGTAGTGTCAGTATTTCAACAAAGTAATTTGAATGTTAAGCACTATTGTAAAGGAGGAAAAAAATGTAATTTAACACATTCTCAATCTCAATTTAAAACTGAGATTTGTTTTTCCAGACAAAACCAGTATTTGACTTCTTTGATATCTTACTGCAATTAAATAAGGTATAAAATCAACTTTACAAGAACAAAAGTTTCCAATTGGGGTATTTTAATAAACAGGACAAAATTAATGTCTGGTTTTCATCAAGTGCTAAGTATATTGCTCAAAAGTAAGAACATTATTATTCAAAAAATGAATGGCGTTAAGGTATGTGTAAGTTATAAACTATGTAAACTATTAGTTCATCCCATGAGGCTTAAATGTATCAGTAAAAGAGCTGTAGTTAAACAATCCACATGGAACGTTGCCTTAGTGCTCAATATACAGCTTTGGCTCTGGACTGCTCAGCTCAGTGTTAAACTGAAGCTTCCTTGTGAACCAAGAGCAGGACGCTGCCAAGGGAATCACTGCAATGACCCAGGAAGCTGCTGATGTTGAGATCAACTTCCAGCAAAATGAAGGGGGGAAAAAAAAAATCCCTGTTTTAAAAACATTGAAAATACAACCAACAGATTTTGCCAGAGTAATTTTTAGAAGTTCATAAAGAAAAGTATAAAAACACTGATGACCACTGTGGTCACAATGTTCGAGAATCCACGTTTCTTCATTCATACAGAAACACTGGATGAAGAATTTTCAATACAGAAATTCCACAGGAAAATTTGGCCTATAGGCTACTACATACACAGAAAGAAGAAACCTCCAAACACTGCACTGGCCCTAACTGATTCCAGTATAACCCAGACTCATTATCCATTTCTTTAATAACTAGAAATCTTGTAACAAGCAGTAGCTCAAAATCTATTGCAAAGAACAACACTTACCAAGCACCTCTTCTGGCACTACTAACTTCAGTAACTGCTAGCAGGACAAATTCCAGCAGGTACTGGATGACTTTTCAAGAGGCACAGTCAACACCCCAAATTTTTTTGCAAGTAAATGAAAAGCATTCTTTCTTTCAAGTAAGGCATCAGCACCATATCACAGCTTTACCAGCACATACCTCAGGTTAGCAAATACCTCAGAAACTTTCCTGATTTCCAGCACATCTCGCTGCTTTCCATGCCTGGATTTTAACTGAGGTATGCCGAGTGCTTTTTTGGCATGTTTGGATAGAAATATAAAAAGCCTCAAGTCTTGTCATGTAAAGCTTTTCAAAGCCATGGGCCTTGCTGCCAAAGGAACCTTTTCATGCTCTTAGAGCTTTTGCCTTCCTTATTCTTAGACCTGCTGTTTGCTTTGTGGTCAGGATGGTAACAAACACATGAGATGGAGCTGCTCTTTCTGAACTGACCCAGAGTAAGTGCTGACTTAAAAATCAGGGCAGTGAAACTCCATATTCAGTCAAGAGTTAAGGGAGCACAAAAGCCCAGAGCCATGAGTTCATTTTGTTCTAGGCTACTTAGAGAGTGGCCAGCCAAAAACTGAACCAGCTGGAATTCATTCCCAAGTACTTCTTTCTTCCCAGAGCTCCCTGGGCTGTCGTTATCAACCCGAGGATAACAAACATATGGATCATCAAGATGGAGTTGGTGCTGGAAAGAAGTGGCAGAGCCTAATGGCCCATAATAAATGAAGTCTTGATCCTAACTTGGATCTTAGTGCTGAGGTATAAATGCTTTTAATGTCTTAGAGGGAAAACTGCCCACACTAGATGGAATTAAACATTCCACTGACTTCTCTTCTTGATGGTTTCCTTGTTACCAGCTCTTGCACACATCTATTTTTGTCTTCATTACCATTCCATATTCAAATGATATCCATCAGATTCCAGAAAATTCAGGAGACGTGTGCAAAAAAACGGGGAAAATGACACCTTGACCATCCAGGTAAAATTTTAAAAAATAATTCAGGCTGATTAAGTGCCAAGCTACAAAATGGAACAATTACTTTAATTTCCTATACAAAAGCTAAAATAAAGGTGCAAAGTTTAAAAACAGGAAAAGAAAAATTGTGTTCACCCAAATTAAATTCTTGGCATCCTTTCTCATTTTGAATCAGGTACATTAGCTGTTTTACAATATTGTTTTTAACTCCTGGAAGTTTCTTCAATGTCCAGCAGCTTTCTTTGTGATTATTCAGCCTGTTATAATCTCTTCCAACATCCGCCCAAGAGGCTACAAATCGCTCTCCACTGTCTTTTTGTCTATTTTTTCATTTGTTCAGAGAACTCGGCTCAAACTCTCCTTGTTTACAAATGAAAAACCCAAGGCAGCCCCAAACACCTGTGTTTGTGGAGGGCACCGATGCTAAAAGGTGAGCAGCCACCTGGACACCTGCCAGGGAATCAGCTTGTCTGGGCTTATTAGCCCAGGCCTTGTGCCAGCCCTGCTGAACCTGGGGAGGGACGTGGGGAGGTGACAGTGGTGGCACTGGGGAAGGAGGGGGACTGCAAGAGGATGTGCACGAATAAGGAAGCTGTGGCAGAGGCAAAGGAGAATGGGACAGAAACGAGGCTTGTTCCAAAAAAAGACCGCAATTACAGAGGTATTAATAGCTTTGTGAAGCCAAATTTTTAATCATTCATTCACCTACTTTTGTTCCTTTATTAACCCCAGGACTGAATCATTGTTTTCCTCTACAGGACATTTGTCCAGCTGTCACAGGAAAAACATCCCTAAGTAACAAACTTTCCAAGGAATTAGTATGAAAGCTTTTACGTAGAGGAAGAAAATCTGGTTTAATAACCAGTCCCATTTAAAAACTACAATGAGAGAATGATGTGTAAGAGTCTTTTTTTGGTGCAGCCAATTCTACAGGATAAGTCTTGTCTACAAGAAGCACGTAGACACACTCCCTCCAATCCACCTAATCACCTATTAGTCACACAAGTGGTAAATCCCTAAAAGCACTTTGGCCCGGGCCATGCAAACGCTGGATGAACTGAGTTACATCAGTTCTCATCTGATTTCCTGACAATGGGCTGCACGTGACTGCTGCTGTGCCCGAGGAAATGTGGGTCAATCCGTGTGTGTCCCGGTGCTGAATGTGCACACTCTCGAGGGACACACGGCTCTGTGACTCAGGAGCACCGGGCTGGCAGGAAGGAGATTAGTGCTGCTCCGTGCAGGAGCCTTCACACAGCACTGCTCATTCTCCAGAACTCCCTCAGCAAAATGCTCCATCCAAAATGTTCAAATGATGGAGAAGGCTGTCAGGCACATGGCACAGCAGCAGCCACTAAAAGGAAACCGTTTCCTTCAGAAGTAATTAATCACCCCTGGTGTTTGGGTGTAAACACCCAGGTCTCACAGCCCTGTGTCTCTCAGCTGAGCAGCACCAAGATGGACAATCAAACACTGATGCTGCTTCAGAGCTGGGGGCCTGGAGCAGGATTCCTCCCAGGGCATGCCTTGCTGGATGTGGTTAACCAATAACCTCATGGCAGCACCCCCCTCTTCCAAACCTGATCTCCAACTGGTACCAAAGTTCAGCAGATCCCTGTTACATCCGTGTTATCGCTCTCTTACACAAGCAAAGCCACCCTCCTCACTTTAGGTATTTTAAGCAACATGTCTCATTCTTGTGTGACCTAAGGGAGGAACAAAACTGGGAGCTGAATGGCACCAAAGAGGACTCCGTGAAAAGAAGGCTTTTATTCCAAATAAAGCTGTATCAGCCTATGTGTTACTCCCTTGTTCTAATCATATAGGCCAGCATCTATTTAAACTGCCAAGCTAATGACTTCAAATTTGATCAATAGTCTCTGTTTATTCAGCCAAGTGCTACTGACAGTCACCAGGGATGAACAACAAAACAAACACACTGGTCAGGGCCAATCTGGCTGAGCAAGAAAATCCAATCTGTGATGGCAAATGCCCTTCGATTGGATGGGGAGGTGGGGAGGGAGGTCTGTCGCCCACGGACATGGACACAGCCCCTCTCCTCTGAGCCCACACAACATTTATCCACATCATTCTGCTAACAGCCAGCTCGTGAGCTGAGTGAACTCAAGCAGAACTAACATCACTGAGTGGCTCCAACTCTTATCGTGTGCCATTGTAGCTATGCTAAAATATTTCCATTTGCTGTCTGATTCAGCATGGCAGGACATGACAACAACAAGAGGATGTCACTAAGCTTTTGGACCATAAGCAGTGGCTTCCCTCATTGTCACCTTATCCACTACAGAAGGAAATTTCCATTGGAGAGGCTTCAAGAAAGACTGGAATCATCTTCTTGAAAGCAGGACAAAAAAGTCCTTGACCGAATCTCCAGCCAAAGGACGCTAGGAATGTTTTAGTTACAGACTGGCTGCAGAGAGCAAAATAAAAATAGAGTTTAGAATGAAAACAGATAAGTAGAGCATGCGTAGCATTCTAGCACAGATTTTTCTTTCAAAACAAATAAACATTTTCATTGCAAAATCAGTTTCTCAACAGTGGCTTAACAACTATATATGTGGACCTTCCTCCCATGGGCAATTTTTATTAACAACTTGCAAACTACTCTTTAAAGGAACCTCTCTTTCAAATCCCAAGTGAATCTGCAGTCACAAAGACTGGAATCTGGGTGAAGATGTTTTAGTGCATTATTCCAATGTTTGGTCACAATTTTTTCAATATTATACATTCAATCACTTCGCCTGTCAACAGCACCTGTTTGCCATTTTCCTTGTACAAAATGTCAGTGTCCATTACATCAATGAATTACAATCCCACTACTGCTCTGAGATACCTTGATCAAAGCTATTACATAAATAAACTGGATCTTGAAGGAAAAAATACAATGCCTCTTCCTATAAACCTTAATGCATATTCAGACACAGGATTTTATACAAGTGACACCACTCGGTGGCAGGATCCTGCAAAAAAAAAAAAATTAAGAAAGTTCTCTTAAACAAAATGTTCCTTACCAAACTATTATATTAGCACATAAAAAACTCAGAACTTAATACCTGGAAAACCCAGTACATGAGGACAGCTGGTTCACTCAAAGCCTAAGACGTTTGCTTTCCACTTTAAATTGATTAAATAGATTGAATACATTACATTTCGCATGGATGGTTAACAGTGCTAATATTCCAGACAAAATGAAATGCTGTACGAGGAAAATTCTCACTAGGGCTACCTCCCCCTGGATACATTCCTTGCTCTCACAGTAATTTACTATAACGGAAGCTGAACAATTTCACTGAACAGGATTACAAAAACAGCTCTTCACAGTTCATGGCACAGAAGCTCCTCGAAATATATATTTCTTCACTACCTTTTCCACACAGGGCATGCACTTGAAAAACAGGCTGACACTTGCTTTGTGGGAATCATAAAATAATATAATGTTGGTTGCTTTGTTTTTATGAAGAAGGTGCTTCTTGTTTATCAAATAGCCGAGATATTAAAAGCCAGCCTTTTATTTGCATTCATATCACTGAGAGGACTTGCACACCTCGGAATCGGATATTGTCCAAGCACTGAATGACAAACTACTGATAAACCCAAAAGAGAGCAAATTTTAATAAAAAATTTCCACGAGAGAAAAACCTTTAAACACCATTTCACTCCTTACTCCAATAAGCTATGTGGCACTAATTTGAAGTGATGGTGCTGTTCTTTTAATTAAAAAATGCCAGTAGGAGGTTGATGCAGTGGCTGGTGCTGGAAGCGACGTGCTCACAGAGCGCAGCTGAAGCTCTGTGTGAGGAATTAAGGCACACTTTCAGCTGGGTGAAAAGGCAAAACAAAACCCCTAAATCCAAACAAACATATAGGGAGTGTTATTACAGGTGCTTGATAAAGTCATCTGGGTGTTTGCCTCAGAATGTTAAATTCTGCGGAGAAAAAAGCCAGCAAAACCCCCAAACACCCTCACTGCAGTTCATGAATTTTGGTTTACTTATTGGTGTGTGGGGTTTAATTCAAGTATTTCCCTCCCCTTCCTACCTCAGAGCTCCTCTCTCACTTTCCCAGCTTGCTCATTCTACATCTCCTGTGCACAGGGCTGGGACCAGGATCACTCTGACAGACCACGGGAGGGTGGATTTGCTGTCCCAAGCTCCTCATCTCCATGAGTCTTGAGCCCTGGTATGCTTAATGTCTCTGCCTTTATCAAATTTGACTCAAGTCAGATGAAAAGCCAAAAATTAGTTAGAGGAGAATGACAGGTGAGATCCCTTTTCAGCCTGGTAATTTTTCAGTCTGGAAAAAAAGATTAAGCTTGTCCTGTAAGTTTATCCATCAGCCTGACGGTCAAATAAGGCAGCACTTTGTCCTGAAAAGTGTAGACAGCTTCCACATTCCAGGTTTCACTGCTGATTTGTGAAACACCAAAAGGCTAAAAAACTGATTAATCTACAAGAAATCCTCACAAAAATATTTGCTGGATCATTTCCCCCTCTCTCTTGCAACATCTTAATTCCAACAGCTCAGAAGAGGCCAGCAACCACATCCAGGGCATAAAAGAAGGGCTCATTGGCATCTGGGAGCACGACAATCCTTAAAACCAGCGGCTGCTCCTCCTGATACAGCCTCCCTGGGGAAGGAACATCCCCAAAACAAGCAGGACATTTTGCCTTTACTTGGCATAAGGAGCAGCAAGAGAAGTCAGTTTATCCAAAAGCTTCTGGTATATTTACTCACACTCCTACAATGACTATTTCAATCACGTTTACACTACCAGCATCATCTCAAACATCACAGATAAATCTGTTTTCTTCGGCTGTTTCAAAGTCTGTTTTCTCTCTGCACACTTGCAGGATTTACATCCTAAGGCAATGAGAAAAAAACCTGTTACTACTTTCCAACTGGGCTTTACTTTCTTCCCCCCCCCCTTTTCTATCAAAAATAGCTCTCATCTACGTACTAGTTCAATTTGGAAGTAGCACATGCAGACTTGATAAGCATCCTGCAAAGGAAATGCCTTGAATTGCAGACTACTTACAACACATTTTCCCAAGCAACTTTTTATAAATCCCATTTGATGGCTGGCTTGCTAATTTCTATTGAAGCTTATCAAAACATTATTTGTAACAAGTCAAATTACTTCTGTGATTGCACAAATAAAAAAAAAAATATAAAAGAAATGACTGTGACTGGAAGTCCAAGCCAATCTGCTGGGTTATACTAAAGCGTTATTTATCCTGTTACCAAACAGACCTGGAACTCCAAGGAGGTATTTAATTTTAAACTAAAGAACACAACACAGAAAAGCACCTATTTACATGTTTTTTCTGTTTGCCAAAGTCTCATTCTAGATCTCCTTCTAGGGGTGGTACAGCACAAGTATTGGAGCTGATTCCATTACCCTCAGCAGATCCAGGGGCTGCAGGCTGGTGTGAGGCTGCCGGCTGTCTCACATAGAGCTCGATAAATGAGCACAGACACATTAATTAATACATCTTGAAAGAAGTCCATTAACATTAAATTTGCTAAAATTCTTGGAAAGAAGGAATAAAAGATGTAGGTGTTCCCATTATGGGACATTAGCTGTACACACAGAGTACTATTTTTAGTTAATTATTGCCCAATATGAAGAAGTCACCCTTTATAAAGAGCCAGACACTTATTCCTACACCCTGGGCTTTTCCAGAGGCAAATTTAATGCTGGATTATTGAATGAATGATGAGATCCCTGGGAAAAGATGCAGAGATTTAAATCTGAGCGTGGTTACATCACAGAACTTGGTTATATCACACCATTACCAAAGTTGTATAAAGTCATTAAAGCCTGAGTTCAGTACTGAAGCCCTTCTCTGACTCCAGAACATTCAGAGGCTGATGGACCATGCTGAGTTTCACAGCTGAACCACTCTCTGGCACATTCTGGCTTCCCTAACTTCACTTCTGCCTCATCTCACCTTATTTCACCACCCATCTGTGCAAGGGGGACCTCAGCAGAAGCATTTCCACTCTGGTTAAAAACAATTTCAGGGGTGGGTTAAATGCATCAGCCGATCACAGCATAAAAATGCTTTACATAAGGGATAGCTGGGAGATGAAAAATTAGACACACAGCAATTCCCTGCCAATTCCAAAAGCCACAGCATTTCAGGCATTATTTTTTTTTTCACTAAGCCATTTCTGCTCTCTCTGATCTACTCAGTAGGGTATTTACAGACACATGAGATATGAACATGCCCAGTGCAGTACTTAATGTGGCCATTACTTGTCTGCAGATGTTTTTAAGAAAGAGAGATGAGAGACGCTGCTCGGAATTCCTTGGAATATAAAGCACTGAAGTAAGTATCACTTGAAGAGCTCAGAAAATTCACCCTATTTCTCTTTCAAAGGCTGACATCAGAACTTTAGCTTATACTCACCCACTCAACTGCAAACCCAAAGTTTACCAAATGTAATGGATTCTCTTCCCATTGACATTAAAGGAGCAACAATGAGGTATCTGCTAATTAGACTTGCACTTGTAAAATGTGATATTTTAATTCTGAGTTAAAGTGAAGTTCCCATAGAGTTATAAAAATGTCTGCACATAGAAAAGGAACCAAAACAAATCAGCTGCAAGGACAAAGAGCAAGGATTCCCTGGGAAATGCATCAATCACAGCAAGTCTGACTCAAATTGAAATTCTTCATTTTTCTAAATTCTGCACTTGTGTAATCAAAAATTTCTGTTAAAGTAACAGTACAATCCATATACTCAGTTCATTTTTGGTCTGGAGGTTGTTTTTTTCCCTTTTGCTCTTCAGGAAAGCAGAGCACATGTATTTCTAAAGATGTTTCCTTTCCAACAAACTTTTCAGGTCATACACCCCATGTACTAAAGAATGTGAAAACACTGACCACAGGGATTGAATTTGCTGCTGCAATGTCCGGTTGGCTTTAGGGGTCCAACACAGACCAAATCTGGCATGCCAAGAAGAAAGGTCAGGGCCATGAAAAAAAGAGAGTCCGGACTGATGTGAGGAGTTGCCAAAATAAATAAATTATTTTCCAGTATAAATAAGAAAGGCAACTGTCTTCAGTGTTTTAACCTTTATTTTCAGGAGAAAAATGCAAAGGAGAGCTTTTAATATTGTCCTGGAAACATCAGGGAGATAAATTAGAAGCCTAGAATTTAACACGCGCAAATTTAATTTGGTATTTTGTGATGTAAACAAGGTATGGAAACTTTAAATTGATAAACACATAACCATTTTATTTTAGTCTAATTATTAGAGGAAATGGGCCGATATTTAAGGATGACAAAACTGTAAACATATTAAAAGGTCAACAAAAACACTATTTTTTCTAATTCACTCATCCAGAAATGCCATTTTACTCCAAATAATGAAATGTATCTACAAAGATCTCATCAACTTGAGGAAAAAAGATTGACTCCTATCACAAATATTTCTTTTCCTGCTACTGGTTACCTATGAAAGCAAAAACTGCAAGAGAAGGATAATAGCAGGTTACCTATGAAAGAAAAAGAAAAACGAATTTTATTTTCTTCAGCAGACCTTCTTCATAACCAGATGGGAAATAAATATCCACCATTCAAAAAAACCAACCACAGGTAAAAGTGCACATTAGTGAGGACATTGAGGGACACTCAGCACTCCTGGAGCACCACAGGCAGCGCAGTGGTCAATCATCCCTGAAGTCGATAGTGTGGTTTAACATTGCCCTTCGTTCCTAAACTGCTGTACAGCCCCAGGAACCAGGACCCCAACTGTAAAATGGGAAGCTGGTACAAAGTCCAATTCCACAGGACTTTCCATCGTTTCTTACGGTTTAGGATTATGAGCTTAACCCATTTGAGCTGCTCCATCACACAAGGGCCAAGGCGCGGGGCCGGCGCTCACCGGAGCCGCCGCTGTGCCAAGGACAATCCCCTCCAGCTGTGGCGAGGTGAGCACAGCTGGAACGGCTGCCTGCAGCACGGCGAGCTCGCTGCAGGGATTGTGCACTATTTTTCCATTACTCCCAAACAATAATGGATTGTTTTAGCCACAAACAGATGAACAAACCTTCCATTCAAATACTTTCTGTTAAATTGTATTAGTATGCGGAATAGTGCCCATATCCTCCAAAAAAAAAAACCCAGGGAAGAGGATTTTTCCGGGGGAGGGGAAGACGAGTAAGGCAGGCTCTGCCAGCTTTATCTATCTATGCTGGGAATTGGGTAGCCTTGGGGATTTTTGCCTGCTGTGCTTAGTGTCCTTGACAACAAGCCAGTTTGAATTTTGGCCTTTAACTTGACAAAAATGACTTACTGAAGAGGAAGGCATCAAGCTATTACAGCCCTGTGGAGAGATTCTTTCTGAAACAGCATGGATGCTTACTCTGCCAATTCAACTACAGCATCATCAGATTTATCATCCTACACCCCCAAATATTCACCATGTAGCTGCCAGTTCATAAAAGAGTATGACGAAGAAAAAGTTCCATCATTTCTGCTATGGTCTCCAATTATATTTTATGACTTTCCCAGACATAGAAAACTGTAAAATATCCCCAGGGATCCCCTCTCATAAATTACTGAATTTCCCCTTAAACACATGTGAAACAAAGTTTAAAGACATGTAGCATCTTAATGTTAATTGACCTACTGCCTCACTTAGCAAACATACATGCACCTTTCTTCTTTTATTACATTAATACTTACATAAATAATTTTAAATTGAGATACACACACTTGCTGCGTGGTCTAAGAAATCACTAATGTCTCTTCTGATCTTCTCTCCCAAAAACTCCCAACACATGACACGCACACACTTGAGCTTTTCAATGTTCAGCACCTGAGTCTAAATCCTAGAGCTCCATTACACAGGGAAACTGAGTTTGCACTGGAGCAGCTGAAGTGCGAGCACAGGTTTTCTTCCACCAGCTTTCTCACGGCAGGTGACAAATTTTTGGCAATGAGGGTCAGCAGACCAGGAAGGAGATAACATCTTGAGTTACTGCAGCAGTATTGCAAGAACTCATTTGTAAGCACCTGAAAGATCACAATGTCAGAGCAGCAGTTTCCTCACCACCAGCCATAATACAAGTGCTCCATGTCAGCCACCTGCAGGCTTAACTCAGGCTTGCCAACAGACATGGCAGAGGATGTCAGATGATGTCCAGGTGAAAAAAGCTGGAAGTGGCTCAGTTGTAGTGCTGTCCTCACAGAGGTACCCAGGGATGGCAAAGAATCAAGGACCACAGTAAGACCTCAGTGAAGACATTCCCTAAAAGCTGGGCAGATCCACAACACAATGGTTGCCAATCTCGAGACTCAAGATCGCACTGACTCCTCTCTGCCCCGACAATGTTTGGTACAGGAAAGAACAAACCATTTGCAGTAGCAGTTTATTTCACTCTGGAAGAATAAATCAGCATCTGCTTCCATGAAAAATATGAAAAATATCAAAGCTTTCAGTGATACGCCAGACTTTAGTCCTTCTCATAATAATATTTTGACTATTTCCAGAGGAATAATAATAGAGAAACGCAACAACAACAACAAAGATTCCACTCTGAACTTAGGGCAAAAGATGGCAGACAGAATATCTCTTCCAGCTTTTTTTTTTTAAATTTTCTCCTCACTCAAGCCTTACATGAATTGCTCTGCTGGATTCATACCTAAACTTCACACCCAATCAACTGATTTATTCACATCTTATCCAAACCATTCTGCTCTATCCTGCTGCCTCCACCAAGACAGCCCAAACCAACACTGCAGTGAGTAGTTGACTCAAGAACCATAAATAGCAGCAAGTAATCCAACCAGATTAATCCAGCTCTAAAGCATGGCAACTGGACTGGCTTCAAGGTGGGCAGCAATCCAGGTAAACCTCCAAAAACCACACACATGCATGGTATATCCATGATGTATTTCTCCATTCTGTGACCCATCAAGCAAACCTCCAGCTCAGGAACAACTGAGGGCGCTTGCTGATCTTTATTTACAGTGGCAATTTTAGCAGCCTTGGAGCTGCTGTCAGTAAAGTTCCTCTACCCAGCACACAGAAAACTGTGGTATAAGAGCAACCTCCTCACTGAGAAATTCAACACTGCTTGTATTTCCCTGGAATTGATGATTAATTTTGAAACACAAACAGAAGGGATGATGCTACAAAATCTTAGAAATGTGGTAAAGCTGTTTCAAGACATGGATGAGAAAACTGTTCTTAGACTGGTGGGCAGTATGGAATAAAAGAGAAATCATGAACTGCACAACAACATCCCAAATTGCATTTCTTTATATGAAGACATTCAATTTGACAAAAGAAAGTTTCAAGTCAAGAATAAAGTAGTTATTGTTTCTACTTTCCCTGCCTGAGGGGGATATTCAAACAAACTCCTTTTGGTGATTTAATTTACTTCCACCAGGACAATGTTGCTGGCACAGCTTTGACTTACTGGGAGAAGCAAAAAAGGAGACTTGCTCCCCATAGCCTGCACAGAGGAAAAGGCTGCCCTTTGGATTTCCACTCTGGCAGCCCAAAAATGTCAGCTGGCCAACTGCAAAAGCTGTGCTCTCCACTTCCTCCCGTGAAAGCAAAATTTTATTTTCCTTAATGTCCCCAGAGTTAGATGCCCCGAGCCTCTTTGCCATTCCTATCCACAGGGCTCTGAACAGCCACGAATTTACCTTCATGAAAACGCTGCTGCTTCCCAAGGCCAACGGGGAAGGGAGGCAGAAGGAGATTAAGTGCCTCGCTCAGCATCACACAGGAAATCTGCGGCCGAGCTCCGCACCGAGCCCCAGCCCCGCGCTCCAATCACGGCCCGGCGCCGCTCCCGGCAGACGTGGGGAAGAGAAAATCCTTACGAGGAGAAAACAACGAGACACGCATTTCGACACACTCCCAGATTACCACACTAAAAGAAATTTGGAGCTACCCAACTGCTGCTTCCCACTGTGTCCCCCATGGCACAAAGCTGGCACAATGTTAAATGCCAGCTGCCAGGGAGGCTGGGACGAGCAGCCAGCTCTTCCTCCCTTCCTGCCCCAGAGCACTTCACCTGGAACCAGTGGTCCTGATGCCCAACCATAAAACTACAACCAGCCCATGATGGATACACCATGTCTGATTGAGAGAACCTACACAGAAATTCATTGTTCCTGAACATGGGACAGCAAAGTGTCCAGGTCACCAATATTAGTGTTGCCATTGATCAGTCAGTTAACTCTGCTGCACTGATCGATACATTAGTCATGAAAGGGAAAGCAAAACATCCTGACATTTGGGACATGCTTTAGCCTGTGCCTTTGGAACAGTCCTAAGTGAACACTGCTCTCATGACAACGTAATTTTTATCTTCTACTTGAAGTCACTGTATTCTTTTACGGATTCCTTTAATTACAAATGCAGAAAGTCCCAAACTCACCCATTTACCAGCTACCAACTGGCCAGACTTTATGGCTGGGGTTTCCCTGAACTGTCTGATTACACTGAACTGGAAGTGTGTGCAGGATACTTGTCTGTGTCACTTATTCCCTCTTCCCCTTTCTCTGCCGCTGCGAAGCACAACCACCTTCCTTACAGGAATCAAATTAGTCACCAACAAATCCCCTCTGACTCCTTTCTCACCTCACAGCAACCACCTGCTTCATCATTGTCATCCTCACTCCTCCCTGATCCTTCTGACACTGCACTTTCTTACCCCTCACACCTGGGAGGATTCTCACCTACACCCGCCTTCCAAAACTGCCACCACGAGCAGCAAACCTTCCCAGGCCAGTTTTTCCAAGGAGGAATTGAGGACTCTGAACCACTGTGAAGTGCTTGGAGGTTATTTGGATCCTCCTGTTACACCAACTCCAGCTTCTCTGCTAAAGAAACTGTTTTGCCATCAGTCCTCAACGCAGCCATCTGACCACGTATGTGAGATCCTGCTCCAGCTAGGAGTGATCCATAAAGTTTAACTTTCCTCAGTTCCATTATGGTTCCAGAAGCCAGCCAGCTTTTAACACCTCAGCTGAGACCCCACTGAAAAAGCCAGAACCAATGAACCAGAACCCAACTTGTAGCTTTTTTGGTAAAGTTCCATGTTTAGGCCATTTTTTCATGGCCTTTCCAGTTCCATCTGCAACCTTTGCCTACAAGCTACCTGGGTCAGGGTGTCTCCCATTCCCAGCACAATGAGACTGCAGCTTTCACCAGTGCTTGTGGGTGATAAAAGTGTGAGCAAGGCGTGTGTAAGCCTTGGAGATGATGAACCCTGTGGAACTTCCCCAGGGAGCAGCAGCCAACAAAGGTTTCAGAGAAACACGAGGGTAAAAAAGGGACACGTGGCCTGTGGATCATGTTCCTCCTTGACCCAGCAGACCCTGAGCATATTTGGCAGGGACATGCACTCACAGGATCACTTTATTTTTCCATCCTTGTGCTGGCAATTCCGCCACTGCTGCGCTGCCCTGATGACAGCACAGATAGGAAGAGACCACAGATTAACAGGAAGTTTTCTCTTTGCCTAGAACTGTTCCAAGGGACAAGAGACAAGGCCAGAGTATCTCTGGCTCTTGCATCACCAGCTGGGGTAAAGGCTTTAGTGGAAAGAAGAGGAGAAACTGAGCTATGACAGGAGATTAGCATATTTGACATCCACAGGCCACAAAGTCATGCAACTCATTGTTATATTGAGGTTTCTAGTATTTCTGCACAGGGTGCATTATTTGCCATTTTACTTCATTACAATTTGCATCAGGCTAGGACTGACATCATTCTGTATAAGCTGGGAGATCACTTCTGCTAATCATCAGAGGATTGAGAACATTTGGATATATTCACACAGATAACCCCAACACCTTGCTAACACAAATACCTTTACAACAGACAAGGAAAAAATTATGTCTTGAAAAAAATCACAGGAGATTCAACCCTTGCCATTCACCCAGCAAAGCTCACAAGCATCCTAAGTGGTATTTACACTGCTATTTTCAGTGCTGCAAAACTTAAATGGTGCCTAATCAAAGGGAACACAATGCAGGTAGTAAATCATAACAAACGAGGTCCTCTATCTTAATTTAAATGTGCTCAAATCTCCCATAGCCAAGGAGATGAGAAAACAACAGCCAGGCTGGCTGCAGCTATTTGAAACAGGTAAGTCAGTCCCAGCCAAGCCAAGAACTCAGCATTGCCCAACGATTCCAGACCTAAACCTCTCCCAGAGCAATTTATTTGCTGATTAAATAAAGCAATTTTTGTCACATCACCCAGGTTTCCTGCTTGTAAAAACAGAAGATGTGTTTGAGCAAGCAGGAGATTTCTTCAGCACAGTTAAAAAATGGGGAGTAATAAAAAATAAATCTACCAAGTTGCTCAATAAACTGAAACTTCAGCCTGTTCCAGGAAACGTTCCCAGCTCGGAGAGAAGACTAGTGTATGCTCAAAGTAAAAAAGCATTTTGCTGCAGCATTCAGCCTTTAAAATTAAACCCAACAGCTTCTCTCTGTTATTTAAATGATCTCCTCCAGCTCAGAAGGGCTATGACCATGGCCTAAGTTACTTAACTCACATTTTTATTGACTGACTTGCATAAAAATAAGCCACATTAAGGACTGAGCTGACATTTGGTATACATCACCACAAAACTCATTTCAGATCAAACATCATTCATACAACCTAAAAATATTTTCAGCCTTCTCCCATCCAAGAAAAGGATTTTCAGATTTACATTATCCTCACAAACTTTGGTCTTCTGAAGCACAAGCAGTGCAGAATCAAAGGATTAAAAGAACACCAGGATTTTTATTTTTTGATGATCTGCCTCTGAGTGTGTTATGTGCCAGGAGCAAGTTAACCTGTAACTGCAGTTTCACCGGCACCGTTTTCTCATTATTTGCCAAAGCTTTGTGCACCCACACACAGAAGATCCCCCTCCAGGGATCAATCCCAGTCACCCAGAGCAGCTCTCTGGCTTCTCCAGCCCAAGTGACCTCCAAGCATCCACTTATTGCCTTTGAAAGGCTGGACTGGACCTTATTTTTTAATAATTCACAACAGCAGTCTCAACAAACAGGAACTGTGTCTCTTCTCATTAAAGAAGCAGGCTCGGCATCGACCGGAGCAGCCTCCGAAAGACTTAATCCAGATCTTTCAGGGTCCAACATAAATTGGTTTATCCATCCATGAACCCTCCAGAGGCCTCACACGGAGGCAGGACAGACACAGCTCCGGGTGTCACCTCCTGCACGGGGCAGGAACTTCCAAAGTTGAATGCCACAATGTGCCATGTGGGAACAAGTGGAGAGGAAGGAGGGAAAATTAAAGAAAAAAAAACCCAAAAACACACTAAAAAAACCCCGCTAAAAGCAGCTAAATGGGCATTTTCTCATTAGCAACTGAGCTATCCTCCTCGGCACACAGGAGATTGGGGGGTTGTTAATTAAAGTGAAGTGAGGCAAATTGTGAAATGCTTTGCTGAAAGCAAGTCTGTGGGAGAGGTGGCCCTGGGAATCCTTCTGGGAAAGGTGGAGAGGAAACCCCATGAAGGGGTAGGGAGGGGTGGAAGGGAGCATACAGGGATACCCCAGGAGGGAGGGAACAAGAGAAACGCTGGGAATGGGATGGGAAGGGGGAAAGGTGTCACAGGGATGCCCACAAACAGGGAAGGTGCAGAAGAGACCTCAGGAAGGGACTGGGAGGCGGACAGGGGTGTCACAGGGATCCCTCCACACTGGGAGGGTGCAGAAGAGACCCCACAAATGGGCAGAATGCAGAAGAGAGTCATCAATAGGGACCCCTCATCGGGAAGAGGGCAGAAAGGACCCCATGTAGGGTCACGGTGCTGGAGGGGGTGGTGAGTGTCACCTTCCATGGGGAAAGGTGCAGGGAAGACCCCAGGAAGGAGAAGCGTGCCCTGACCTGCTGGAAAACGAGTGGAAGACAGTGACAAACCCCCGCCCTCCTCAAATTTATGTCACCCCAAGGGGGCTCAAGCACCCCACGCCGGAGGGGCGGGAAAAAATATAAATAAACAAAAGCGCAGAGAGGCTTCGGCGGGCCACGGAGGTAGAAGCGGAACAGAAAAACGGTGGATAAAAGTTAAGCAAGGCTGGGAGGTCGGGCCCGGCCGCCCCTCCCCTCACAGCCAGGCCGGGGAGAGGGCGAAGGCGCCAGGGGAGGGGAGGGGACCCCGGGCCCAGCCGTGGATGTGCGGCCACACACACGGTGCCGCCGCCGCCGCCCCGTTACCTGTGAGGCGGATCTTGATGCTGGATCCGTTCCGGCGGGTACCGGGATTCGACATCGCGCCTGGAGGAGGAGGAGAAGGAGAAGGAGGAGGCGGCGGCGGCGCCGAGCTCAACCGGCGGCCCCGCGCAGCCCCGCCATGCGTT
>JANPWX010000033.1:4498109-4518701 GCA_024734555.1 Trochalopteron elliotii
TAGAGGGAGAGGAGGGGGATGGGGGAATAGAGGGTAAAAGGAATGGGATGGGGCAATAGGAGCAAATAGTGGGAAATGGGGAGATAGAGCAGAAAAGGAGCAGAATGTGGGAAATAAGGGGGAATGGGGATGCCTGGGGAGTGGCATAACGGGGAATAGAGGTGGAAATGAGGGGAATAGGGATCCCTAGGGCTGTCTTGGGATGAAAAGGGGCAAATAGGGGCATCTGGGGGTGAAGAGGTGAGCTCAGGGGTGGAACAAGGGTGACATGGAGGGTAGCTGAGGGTGACAGGGGGTGCCTGGGCATGGAAAGGGGCTCTGACAGTGGCATGGAAGATGTGTGGGGAAGGACATGGAGGGAGCACAGGGGTGCCTGCAGGTGGTATAAGAATGTAAAGTGGTCTTAATTTGGGGCAAATGCCACGACAGAGAGCAGCGGTGCCTTTACTATCTCCAAAAATAGAGCAGCACCTTCTCACTGTCTACAGCTCCCTGGGGGGAGGGTGCCAGGTGGGGAATGGACTCTTCTCCCAAGTGACAACACAAAGGAAAGAGCCCCTGGTTGTGCCAGAGGTAGATATTAGGAAAGATTTCTTTACTTTCCTAGCAGTGACAGGCTGCCCAGGGCAGCAGTGGAGTCTCCACTCCTGAGAGTGTTCAAAGGGGTAGAGATGGCACTAAAGGGATAGTGGGCTGATAAAAGTCAGTGGGTGATCTTGAAGGTCTTTTCCAGCCTGAATAATCCCCCACCTGCTCCTCTAGGGCCAGGACAGGGGAGGTTTTAATTAGAAAAACTACTTTTTTGTGCAGCGCTAGAGGGAGGTTGAGCTGCCCTGAGGAAGCACAGCAGCATCTCCCCTTTCCTGGTGCCCCTGGATACCCCATCCCAGCCCACTGGGAGAAGGGGATGCCTCCACTGCCCCGGAGCTACAATTGCCTGTGGCTGGCAGGGAGCAGAGGAAGGCAGCAGCCCTGGGCCAGGCAAGCAGCTGCCTGCAGGTCACTCATACACCCACACAGGAGCCTTGGTGATCCTTCAGGCACTGGGCCCAGCTCTCAGCTGCCCAGGGAGAGACCTAGCACATCCCAACACTCTTTTGAAGAGGGTCTTCTGGGAGCCATTAACACTGCAGGGATGGAGCAGTGTCCAGCAGCTTGTTAAGAACCCACAGCACAAGATCTTTGTACCATGGGCTCAACCCCATCCTCACCTTCTGCTGGAGACCACACTTGGAGGGCTTGGAGAGAAGGAGAAGAGGAGCTAGGGACACAGCACAGGAACCTGAAATACTGGTCCTTGGAATTAAAGGGCAGAGCCAGATCGATGGGCTCCAGGCTGAGGGATGGCAGCAGGGAAGCTGCAGCAGAGGTGAATCACTGCTCCTGCACTACCTCCAACAGCTTTCCTTCCAAAGGACCAGCATTTATACTCAGCAGCTCCTACATCCACTCTCCAATGCTTCCAGGTGAAGTAACACACAGCAAGGACACTGATCCACCTGCCCTGGCTCAGCTCCCTCTCTGCTGGAAGCACCTCCTTTCCCACAGCAATGATGGTGCCTGCAGAAGGGTGAAACTTCCCAAACAAATTTTCAGAGCTACTTCAGCCACTCCAAGTCAAGCCTAGAAGTTTCAGCACAAGAACTTGGTGGCAGGATGCTGCTCTCCTGCAGTTTAATGTATAGATGAAATATTCCACCTCAAAAACGTGCCCAGGGCTCCAACACACTCCTGCAAAGCCTTAAGATGTTATTGGGAAAAAAATGTCAATTTCCAACAGCAGCTTAAAGGAGGGGGGAAATAATTAAAGGTCAAGAGGTACAAAGACAAAAGTGCAATTTATTGACAAGTTTCAGAAGTAAACAGGCTCAGCATCTCTGCTCCTCATGGTTTGGATGTCTGAGCTCTTCCAAGGCCCCTCCACCCACCAGCTTAGAACTGTGTCGTGCTTCATCTTCAGAAGTTGAAGTCTTGCTTCTTCACTGAGAAATCATACAGCCCATCTTGGCCAGCCTGGGGCTCCAGGTCTGTATTCTCCTAGGAAGGAAAGTGGTAGCAATCACTTACAGGGTGTGCATTTGAATAAACCTAAGCTTTTTACAGCAAATCTGTTTTATTCTTCCTTTTAAAATCCAGCTGTTAAGCTCAGTTTGGCTGCAAGAGAACTCCTGGAGACCAGGCCAAGCCTTCCTGCACCCTGAAGCTGCAGTGTCCCTGCAGCCCACGCACAAAAGCAGCCAAGCCTTTGGGCTCAGACACCAGAAGCAACAGGAAAAAGTGGCTGCAGTGGGGGAGCTCACTGAAATTAAATGGCCTGTTTGGAACAGCAACTAGCCAGGACTGCTGAGGGAGATGTTCCCCTGGCATCCAGCCCCTCCAGCAGGAGCTGGTGTGGAGAACTTCCTCCACACCCTCCCACAGGGAGGCCCCACAGACCCTGCTCTGGCAAAGGACTAAACCAGACCTTTGCCCCCTGCTGCAGCTCACACCCAAACTGAGCCACAGCTCCAAGGTCTGCCAGACCTCTAAGCCTCTTCCCTGATGTTTTCCCATCTGCAAGTCTAAGGCTAGGACCAAACATGGCATCTATGACAGTCATTGAACTCTTGCAGCTCCTAGCTGGTGTCCTATCCTCTTTTTCCACGGATTCCTTACCATGAGAAGGGTCAAGTAATCCAAAGGCAACCTGAGCCCTGTTATCAGCTGAGTAGGAGGCTGCCATTCACAGTGACAAGCCAGCTCAGCTCTGAAGGAGGAAACTTCTCCACATTTGGTATTCATATCAGTAACTGCAGTAACTCCAGCTGATCCCAGTTTAAATTCCAGCAGCAAGATGCTATCAAGGCATCCATGTCTGTTGTGCAACTCATTGGCTGACAACTTGGTGCTTTTACAGACCTTTAAAAGCAGCTGAAAGAAGCTGCAAGAGCTATTCTGGTCATGTGGAGGTCTCCTCCAAAAACCTCTTCCAGTATCCTTAAACTCTGTGCTTCATCCCAGTGTGTAATAACCTCATGTTTTCAGCTGAGGAATAGCAAGGGCTCACATACCTCACCAGAAAAGTATTTCTCTATGATGTTCAGGGCAGTTCTGTAGACCATGTCATTCTCATGGTTTTGCAAATCCTCAATTTTCTCCAGACCATCAAGTTCTTCCACCAGCAGACACAACTTCTCTGTCTCTCCCAACTTCTCAGCCACCTGTAACATTGGAAAGCCAGGCAGGAAAACAGAACATCAGTAACAGGTCTGAGATGGTCTTTTCTGTAACTACAACCCTCATCTACAAGCCAAAGGCTCACAGTCCTTGAATTTCTGGTCCCTTCCTGATGCCAGGGATCTAACTGTAGTGCCTCTGGAATACCAGTCCCTGCTGGGGACTGCTAACCAAACCAGTGAGCAGGGGATGAAGAGTAACACTTTGGGAACCTAATCTTGCCAAGCCCTTTAAACAGCCCAAGGGTATCCAAAAAAGGAAAGACTTCATGTTGTCTAAATTTTACTCCAAAAAAATCAAGAGTCATCGCTCTAACCACACAGTGCAAGCATTAGGCTCACTCCTTGCTGCTCTTTGGATTCCAAAATGGCATCCAGGATGAGCAGATCTCACCAGGAAGAGATTTGAAATGGTGTCCAGAATGATGAGGATGGTTTTGCTGTCTTTGGCCAAGAGCAGGTTGAGCAGAGGTCTGAGGACCCCGGAACGGACGAGCTCCAGCACCTGTTCCGCTGTTCCTCCAGTTGTGAAGTTTGCCACTACCCACACAGCCTCCTTCTGAGCCTTGAAGTCACCCTGCAAAAGCAGCACAGCAAAGGCACTCCCAAGCTTTAGTATCCCTCTAGGATGAGTGTGAGGCAAGGATAACCATTTCCCTTCTATGCAGCTTTCCCAGCTCATTGGGTGATGCACAGACACCTGGCAGAGGTGCCAAGAGCAGCTCCAGGATGTGTTTCCATGCAGATGTACTGACAAATCAGGATGCTCAGGCTGTCCCAAGGATCTCAACAGCTCTGAAACAGCCTGCTCAGGTGGCTCAGGGGCCAAGTGCTTCACAAATGAGCCATCCCAGGCCTCCTGAACCCCATGTTCCTCCTGCAGCAGCACTGTGCCCATCCCTTACCTTGTCGAGCACCTCCACCAAAGGTGGCAATAACCCACAGGTAATGATCTGTTGGATCTGCTGGGGAGGCCCTGCTGCAATGTTGCTGAGGGTCCAGGCTGCTTCCTTCTGGATCACTGGCCTTGTGTGCCTCAGCAGCCGGGGCAGGACAGTCAGGGCACCAGCATCAATGGCTTTCTGGGTCTGCTGGTCTGTGCCTGTGACCACATTCCCAATGGCACGGAGAGCTGGAGTCTAGACAGAGATTAGAGGAGATGAGGAGAGTCCTTACCCGAGGGATACATGTCAGAAAGCCCAGCAAGATCCCTCCCTAAGTGCTTGATCCATCACACAAGGAGAGCATTGTGGGTGATGGCTGTTTATTTATGGCTGTGTTGTCCCTTGTTTGCTCTAAGCAGCTTTAGGGTCTCTATCCAGCCTCCAGCCTCAGCCAGCAGAGCAGAGCAGTGCCTTGACAAGCAGGCAGTCAATTCTACAGGCTGAGGGGACAGCACACCACAGCTGCCACACAGAACAAGGGCACATGCCTTCCCTCTCCTCAGACCTTTCTACATTAAGGGACCAGAGAGTGGAGATTGCTGATTGTTCCCTACCATAACAGTAAAATCTGGGCTGCCCATGAGTTCCACAAGCCTTGGGAGAATCCCTGTCTCCACCACAACTTGGATGCGATCATTGCAGCCATCAGTCAGGTAGGAAACAGCCCAGCAGGAGTCAGAGATTACATCCTTGTCTTCATGGTGCAGGAGGAAGATGAGGACTGGCAGAATCTTCTGCACAGCATCCAAGGGAGGGCAGGGGTTCTTGTTCCTGCACAGGTTTGACAGTGCCCAAGTGATGTTCCTCAGAAACCCAACCTGAAACACAAGGCAGGTATAAGATCCTCACTGCCCCCAAGGGCCTCTCAGTCTGTGTTATCCTGTGAAGGTTCTTACACACCACAGACAGAACAGCAGGGCAGGAACCATTGCAGAAAGGCAGAGACAAACCACAAAGCAGCAGCAGGAAGCTTGAAGGGCAAGTTCAGCCCTTCTACGTGCATATGCAAGTCTGCCTTGCACCAGTTTCATCTTATTCCTAGCCTGAGATAGTCAGAGCTGGATAAGAAAGCCAAGGATAGAAGAGATCACATTGACTAGGAGTGTCTGCTTAGCATCTCCAGCTTTGCGCATAGGCAGGGCCACAAAAGCAGTTTAGAGCAGGGTCTCATTCAATTATACAAACAGTTTGTTGTGTACAAGACAGAGAGTGGACTCACCCATCACCCAAGGGATTAAGGGCTGTTAAGTCAAGAAAATTAAGGTTATTTACTGGAGTTGTAGGTGACACCAGAGCCAGCAAGGGAGGAATCACATCACGAGCAATAAGAGCATCCCTGTAGTGAGGGCAATCCCCTGGACAGATAAAAAGGGTTGGTCATTGCATCTGCCCAAGTCACAAGACAGTCAACATCTAAGAGCAATCAGACCTGCAGGGCCAGGGCTGCATGACCCACCAGCCACACACCATTAGGCATTTCCAGGTGGGAAGGATTTACTGGGCAGACTAGAGTGCCAGCAGGCCAACCAGGCATGACCCATTCTGTTCTCCCTATGGTGACATTAGTGGGTTAATCCACCCCAGCAGAACAGAGTCTTGCCCTTGGCTTTGGCCAAAAGCCTCTTGCAGAACCAACACAGGATCTCAAAAGCTGCCAGGCCACAGTAAGGAGCTGAAGTGTTACAGGGTTCAACAGGGGCAGCAGCTTCAAGACAAAGCTGCAGGGAGAGGAGCACCAATGCTTTATCTCCCTTTTAGAATCACAGAATATTCCAAGTTGGAAGGGGCCCACAAGGATCATCAAATCCCTGGCCCAGTCAGGGACCTCCAAATGCCCCTCCAGGTCCCCTCACCTGCAATGTTGCCCAGGGCCCACACCGACTGCTCACTGATGTGCATGTGTGGGGAGGACAGCAGGGAGATGAAGGCTGGGATGGCCCCTCCATCCACCACGGCCCTGGTGTGTTCTGAGGTACCAGAGGCAATGTTGGTCAGTGCCCAGGCTGCCTCAAACTGCAGGGCAGCATTGTCAGCACGGCCCAGGAATTCCACCATCCTGGGGATGATCCCCAGCTCGATGATCTGATCGATGGGGGGGTCCTTGTGCCTGCACAGAATTTTCCTGTGAGAGAGGACACAGCACAGCCAGCCATGAGGAACCCTGTGTGGTGCCACCATAGCCCTGTGGCCAGGCACAAGGTTGTGGCTTGCAGGGGAAGCATTGATGGTTCAGCATTCCACCACAACAAACCCTCAGCAGAGGGGCTGCCATACAGAGGGAAGAGACAGCTAAAGATGCTGAAGCAGGAGCAGGGTGTCTGTTGGGAGTAAAGCCCTGACATCCTCACAGCCATACCCACTGGGAATGGTGCTGGTCCCAGAGCATTGGTACAATAGTTTGAGCCAGCCAAGGAAGCACAAGCAGGGATGCAGGTGCAACCTCAGGAGACATCCCTGCTGCCAGCTGGGTGATGATGGCACCCTGTGGTCCTTTGTGTCCCCACCCTTGTGGGAACAGCCCTGCTCAGCACTGACCCTTTACAGAGCCAGCCTCTCCAGTCCTTGTAGTTCCCAAGCATCTGATACTTGATTTCTTGTGTGATCCAACATAATCCCTGGCACAGCACAGAAAGGGGCAGCACAGTCAACCCCTTGGTAGGGTTCACAAAGGACTGTGAGCCAAGCACAGCACACAGGCCACAGAACAGGCACCAGCTGAGATTCCCATGGCCACTTTGGGTTACCAGGCTCCTTCTCCCTTTGCCATCTCTCTAGTGGGCTCCTCAAACAGGAACTTGCAGCCTTTTGCCCCCAGCTCCCAGAGCAGCTCCAGCAAGCTGTGTTCGTACCTGGTGGCCTGGGTGGCGAGCAGCTGCAGCTGGGTGTCATCCCCATTCACAGCTTCCACGATCTTCTCCAAGGACGGCTGAATAATCTGTGTCACAGGGAATGATTCAGAGTCAGCCGGGGAGCCGGGACTCCCTCCGGTTTAATCTCGGCAGTCAATCAGCCGTCTAGACCCGGCTCAGTCACCACTTCATATCTAAGCAGTGTCTGTGCTTTATGCAACACAGTTTCGAGATGAGGCAGAGGAAGAGAATCCACAAAGCCTTCAAGGCAACTAATGCTTGTAATCAAGCAGTGAAAGAGTCACTGACACCATAATGGGCCTGCGAGCTCAGTAATTACCCCCGGCTGTGCAGGGAGCCAGACAGGAGCAGCTCCCAGCCAGCCAGAGCACCAGCCTGTTCTACCTGCCATCAAGGGAGGCCAGCAGGACGCCATCACCATGAAAAATTGCACAGATGAAGGCCAGGCACTCTAAAACACTCCCCAGCACTGGGCATGGTGATGAGGAATGGCACCAGCTACTCAACCCAGGTCACCCCAGCTGGAGCTGGTAGTGGCCCAAGGAGGGGATGATGCCTGTTGCACCAATCCTGCCCAGGTGCAGAGCACTAAGCACTCACCACCACATTTGCTCTGTCTTCTCCCAGAGAGGGATTCTCCTTCAAAGGAACAGAAATGTTTCTGCGCTTCAGGATCTGCTCGTCCTTCTTGGCCTTTCTCAACTCAACGCTCACCTCCACCCTCTGCCTCCGCAGGGTCTGGAGGGGAAGAAGAACACCATCCCACTAATATCTGCATTGCTCCATTCCCCAGGAAGTTCATCCATGCAGCCCTCTGCCCCACGTTTCCCACAGGAGGGGTGCAGAGCCAGCACCTCCTCACTGTGGCCTGGAGGGTGATGTAGGAGATGGGACAGAGGAAGCCTCTCCCTCAGTGCCTCCCAAGGACATGGGCTGCTGGACGAACCAGCAACCAGTGAGTGTTTTTAAAAATAGATTTTCTGAACCTGAAAGGCAAACCCTCATCTCCTCTACTGGCTTAAATCAAGCTGACAGATCCTACATCTGACATCCCATACCAGCCCCAACTCTGCAGGGATAACTGCTGTGGAGAGCTCAGCAGGCTGGGGCTGAGCCATCTCCGTCCCCCAGCCCACAGCCACACACCCAAAACTCACACCCCCCTTGCCTGTGCCACCACACTCCTTGCAGCCCAGCCAGTCCCACACCACATCCCAAAAGCCACCCAAATATCCCAGCTGAAGGTATCCAGAGCCATTCCCCTGCTCCCTCACACAGGTTTGGGAGCATGGACCTTGAGAAGCCTCTCCATCAGCTCCTGCCAACAGTGGGCTCTGCTGGGGTCCAAAATGCTGCCACAGGCAGGTGGGTACTCACAGTTGCATCCTTGCCCTTGTTCTTGAACAACTTCACATGCTGGCTGTCCTTCCTGATTGGCATCTTGGCAGAGTTGAGAGAGGTGCTGGACACCCCCAGGTGCTCCTGGGGGTCAGCACAGAGCAGAATCAGGTCACAGCTGTCCAGAAACATCCCCTGCCAGCCACTGAGGGGGCTGGGACCCTCCACTCCCACCAGCAGCCTGGGCAACACATTTCCACCCCACACTCCCAGCAAGGGTGACACTGGAGATCCCCAGCCCCAAGCAGGGCTTGGAAGGATCTTCACGCACTTCCACTGAGCCACTGAACTAAATACAAGCACAAAATACCACTTAATATCAGGCTACAAAAATTACAGCCGCTGCTGTAATCCCAGGAGGAAGCCAGACACAGACACCCCATGGTGACAGGAACACCCCCTTCCTCCAGCCCTGATCCTGGGGATTTTACATTTCCTTTGACACACAACCCAAGCCTGGCAAGGCCTCTTGCCTCCAAAAAGAGCAGCTCAAGGTTTGATTTGTGGACACACAGCCACATCCAAGCCTCTCTCACTCCACCAGAGAGCCCAACCTGTCTTCCTCCACCTGCACCCCCACCTAGGAAAGACCCACAGTCACCTGCAGGGACAGGAAGTGACCAAGTTCACCTGATAAAAAAAAAAAAGAGTTGTGGAAACCCAGCAACTAGTACAGGCTGCCAGGTGAACATCATGAAGTAGGGACAGGTAAAAATAATTTCTAAGCACCTCCTAGCAAAAGCCAGAGATTTAACACATACAAATAAACCAAGACCTGGCCTTCAGACAGCTTTTGTCAGAAAAGCAAGGCTTCCAGCCAGCATTAAGGAAAATGTTTTCAGAGCAGACACCAACACGGGACCCCTAAAACCAGGTTGTGCATCAATACACTCAGGGGCTGATCCCACACAGATGGTGCCTCCTCTCCTCCCCTCCAGGCTTACAGCCAACACCTGCAGCTCAGAGCAGCTTCCAAGGGCTCCCTCACACCATCCTTTTAAGTTCAAGGTTTTGGTGGCTTTTTCATCCTCTCTCATCCTGTTTCCTGTCCCAGTAACCAAGGTCAGGCATCATCTCTTACCCCACGTATCCAGCTGCAGCCCCTCTCCAGTTTCTAGAAGGGCCAGGCCGAGCCACCCTTTGGCTCAATCCAGCATCCTCCACAGCCTTAATTCTGACATTCAGACCTCAAGGTCTGCTCCCACCTCCCCTCCTCTGTTCCCCCAACAGAGCCAAACACTCCAGAAAGCCTCCTCTTTTGGGGGAGCTGTCTCCATCCCATCCCAGCAGAAAGAGGACCACAACCCACTCACTTGACCCCACCCAACCAGCAGACCCAGCACAGCCCCAAACAGCCAGGGAACCTCATAGTGGGGTATAAGAAAACAAACAACCACCCAGTACCCCAAAGTAGAATCAAAACCACTTACTCTAATTCTACCTTATACTCCACAGCCCTCAACTGCCTCTTTTATTTCCCCCATGGGGCCACATACCCCCAGTTCCCCTCCACGATTGGCTCTCCCCAGGACAGCCCCCCCATTATCTGCACCTGCTCCCTCACCTGGAGCAGGATGGATGCTGGTGGCTCTTTTCCTTTCTGGGCCACCACTCAACCCCCAGATCTCCTCCACACATTTATGCTTTGCCAGCTTTGGCCAAGACCCTTTGTGTGTGATGCCAGCCTTTGCCTGTACAATGTCCTGGGCTGTGGGGGACAGTTTGGGCTCTGCCATCCCATCACTGTACAGGGCATAGACAGTCTGGGGTGCCCCTTTTTCTGTCTGGGTAGCTTGTGGGTGATGCTGCAGGCCAAGAGAGCACCTTCTGCTAACCCAGGACCAGGGAGCCAGGCAGAATCAGCTGCACAGAGGTTGCAAGTGAGCCAAGACAGGATTAAGCAACTTGGAGCATCATCAGGCACTGAGCTGCTGGCTGGCACAGGAGGGAGGTGGCAAGGAGAGAAACCCAGCAGGAACCCATTATCTCCATGAGTCCTTTAGCTCTTGGCCAGGAGCTGCTGGGCAGCTCACAAACTGCTGAGTTTTGTGCCCATGACAGTCTCCACCAGTCAAAAGATATTTTCATTTATGGAGCCCTTGCCCCAGTCCTCTTCTTGCTGCTCTGGCCAACAGGGACAGCAGCTCCCTGACCCCCAAATAACCACTGCAGCAGGGCTTGGCTGCAGGCCTGTGGGCAGTTCTGGGGACTCTGAGGTGCTGAAGACATCCTGGCTTGGCACCCCCTCCACACCATCACCCTTTTGAGCAAAGCCCCATAAAACCCTCTCGGTGTGTGCAGGGGTGCCAGGCTGGTCCAGACGATGGGGAAGGGAGGAGCAATGTTTCCCAAATGGGTAGGGAAAACAGTAATTGAAGTACTTAATTAAAGCCTGATTTTAAACTACTTGGCATATTTTTCTACAAGGAAAATGGGGAAACAAAGTCACTCAGAGCTGCAGGAAGGTGATCCTGGGATGGAGAAGGGAACAACACCCACCACTGGGGTCTGCACCCTTCACATCCCTGGGCCTCTGCACCTTCCAGCCATGCACACAGAGCCATTCCAATCCAAATTATAGGAATTCAGGGAACAGCTAGTATTGTCCAGCATGGAAATATCTATGGAGACATGCTGTGCAATACCCTGGCTGCTCTAAGTCCTGGATCCAAGTCCTGGGGTCACACCAATTCTGCATTTCGAGGCAAATAAAATTAGTTGTACGCAGCTTTATGTGGAAGGTGATAGGGGAGGTCTGAGAAAAGACCTTCAGATAAATCTGTTGTTTGTAGGCATTAAAAAGCCAGTTGTGCTAATCCTGGCTGCCGTGATTTTAAGCTTCAAGTGCCACTAGTTGCATTATCTTGTTTCTTGGCTGCTTGAGACAGGAAAATTACATTTCAATTGCTTTTTAATTCAACTTAATCTGGTGCAAAAGTTAGCGTGCACCCTCTAATTTTGTTTTCTGAGCGGTTTGTTTCCACTAATTCCTAATCAGCCAACACTAAATCAAAACAGGCCTGGCTCAAGCTGAAATAGATGAGTCCTCACAACCTTGCCAAGCAATTTAATTAAATTGGCTTAAAATCACACCCCAAGGTAAGTGGGGGCAGCCTCCTGCACAGGCCAGCCCCCAGCTTTTGGTCTCCTGCCTGGAGAGCTCTTGCCCAAGGTGCTGCGGGGTGTGAGTGTGAAAAAAGGCTGGGAGAAGTTCATGGTTATCCTGGGCTGCTCTTTTTCTCCCTGCTTCTTCCATTCCCTCTCCACCTGCCAAGCACAATCAGCCCCATCCTGTTCAGTTCCCTGTCACTTCCAGCACACAGAGGGAAAGGATGGGGAGAGAAAAACACGTGTAATGGATGAACATCCCTCTCCTTGTCCTTCACTCTGGTCCCTGATGTCATGAGAGGTGGCACTGCCATGCAATCGACCCCAGGAGCTGGCTGAGGATGAGGGGGGTGGATTTGAACCCATGCTGAGGACATGGAGAGATCAATATTTGCCAAATGGGGAAGAGAAAAACCACTGGAGGAAAGAAAAGTTTTGGGTTTCAGCATAATAAGAAGGTATCACAGCTAATGGAGAGGAAAGGAGATAAAACCCTAAATCTACATGACAGTGTCCCCTGAGCTCAGCCTTGTGTGCTCAAGCTGAAAATCCACATTGTGACAGGTATGAGAAGCTGTGGTTCCAGTGCTGGGGTTTTTTTGAGGCTGTTCTCCCCCACTCTGCCACCCTTCACCCCACTAGTGCACCTCAGTGAGGCTCTGGCTGGAGTAGATTTGAAAACACTCATTTTAAGCCCTGAGAGAAAAGCCCTGATTTCCTCACCTGTGTTTTTTCATGTTTCTTGCACGAATTTACCTTCACTGCATGTGGTTAGGGAAGTGTCAACGTGTGGCATCTCTGTGGCAGGGAGAGAGGAGGCAGGAACACCCTGGGATCCATCCTGGAGTGCTGCACAGGCACAGCAGCTGGTTGGAGCAACTCCTCTGTGAGAGAAGAGCCTCAGCTGGTGGAAGGGAAGCAGAGGGAGGGGTCCCTGCCAGCCCCTGAATGGCTGCTCTCACACAGCATCCTCTCTGTCAGCAACAGTTCCATTAAATGAACATGAACAAATTAATTTTATTTATTAGTTACACTAACACCAAGGAAATATCCATGTGGGTTCCCGAAACAGCTGATTGTGTAACTGCTGGTGGATTATAGAATCATGATGTGTCCTGAACTGGAAGGGACACACAAGGATCAGAGTCCAACTCCTGGCCCTGCCCGGGACACCACAACAATCCCACCCTGTGCTGGGAGCAGTGTCCAAATGCTCCTGGAGCTCTGGCAGCCTTGAGCCTGTGACCATTCCCTGGGGAGCCTGGGCAGCACCCAACCACCCTTTGGGGGAAGAACCTTTCCTGATATCCAGCCTCAACCTCCCTGACACAGCTTCATGCCTTCATGGATGTGGGGCATTCCTAAGTGTGGCAGGGATGGAGCCTGGAAATTCCTCCTTTTTCACTTGGGATCCATCCTCCTGGCCCACAATCTGTGAGGGAGGCAGTGCAAACTCCACAGGCTGCACTGGTCCCTCCTGGGGTGGCAGAGGTTGGGCAGCTTGTGACCTCCCCAGCAGCAGCCACCAGCTCCTTGTCAGAGCTATTGTTGGGATTGGAGCCGCTTTGTGCCAGGCACGGAACAGGCACGGAATAATGACAGCCCCCATCTGCTACAGTCTGTCTAATCAGGACATGCAGAAGGTGGGAGAAGGGATTTATTGTTATCTCTGCCTTACTGCTGAGCCAGATGCAAAGCCAAGCACTGCAGCTGGATTTTGGGAGGCCGAAGGTTCGGTTTGTTGTTTCCTTTAATTTAGTGGAACAGCCTCAAAAATGTGGTCCTGCTTTTGTGCCCCTGTTCCTCTGCAGCCAGGGAGCCACGGGGATATATCAGTTCAGAGAATCATGAAATTGTTTGGGCTGGAAAGGACCCTAAAGCTCATCGTATTCCAACCCCCTACCATGGGCAGGGACAACTTCCACTATCCCAGGCTGCTCCAAGCCTTGTCCAACCTGGTCTTGGATATTTCCAGGGATCCAGGGGCAGCCACAGCTTCTCTGGACAACCTCTGCCAGTGCCTCTCCACCCTCATAGGTGGGGAAAATTTCTTCCCAACATCCCATCTAACCCTGCTCTCTGTCAGTGGGAAGCCATTTCCTCTTGTCCTGTCCCTCCAGGCTCTTGTCCCAAGTCCCTCTCCAGCTCTCCTTTAGGCACTGGAAGGGGCTCTGAGGTCTCCCTGGAGTTTGTCTTCTCCAGGCTGAACAGCTCTGTCAGCCCATCTCCATGGGAGAGAAAAGAAGGAGGAGGAAAAAGAGGAGGAGGAAAGAAGTATGGTGTTCCATCATTTCTGTTGAAACAGCTCCTGCTGTGGCTGTGGGATTCTGTGCTGCTTTTCAAGGCAAAGTGTTCCTCAGGTCCTTTTTCCAGCCAAGAAACGGGATCACTCTGAAATGTAGGTGCTGAAAAACAAAAAGGAAAGGAATCATATTGATATTATACAGAAGAGATCTATATTTATTGATAGAGAGGCCTGGGAGAGCTGGGAATTCCCTGGGAATCAAGAGAAAGGGAATTTGTGTGCAGGAAGACAGCTTGTGGAGTGTAACAGCAACTGATTATCCCATCAGCTGGGCTGGGAGCTCCTGCTGAGCTCTCAGAGCATTGGGAAGGAGAACAGCAGCAGGGCTGTGTGAGTTGTGGGAGCTCATTCCCACTCTCCAAAGGCAGCTGTTTGTGTCCATTCAGCTCCACTGTAAGAGAATGCCCCAGAAAACCAGGACAGCCCTGGAGCTCCTGTAACTCCACACCAGGCTGAACATTAAGGAACTAATTTTAACTTCGTAGCATCCTCCTTTCTGCCAGCCACGGAGGGATTAGAGTAACAGTTTTTGAAATTATTTAAAAATAACATCAGACTTAATCAGAGTTATTTATTAAATCCATTATCCTCTGTCAGTTATGGGACACTGATTCAGCTGCAGAAACTATAATCACCTATGGCCAAAATATTACCTTTTTTTTTCCTTAATAGGGCCCAGCAATAATTATTCCTTTAGTCTCTCACTCTGTAACTCAAGGAACTGAAACAGAGAAATCTATAGTGCTTTTGGGGATGAGGCACAACGGAGTGATGAAGAAACCTTGGAATTAATCAAAAACCCACAAAAATTTGTATAAATCATGCACAGCCTTGCTCCACATCACCTACCAGGAGAAAGGCTAAAGTGCTTTCTAAAGTGGGGGAGTGCCTTGTAAATCATGCAGGGAAGAAAAACTCCATGAAAACACCAGGAAATCCATATAAATCACGGGGTCTTGAGCCTCTAGATGCCTCTTTGCTGTCAGGGAGTCCATGTGCAGCTTAATTAGAGGAGGAGATGAGCTTTCCTGCTGCCAGACACTGCTCACCTTGCTCCAGCGCCTCTGATTATCCCAGCTAAGGACAGCATTTCAACAGAAATTAGTGTCTTTGTTTAAAATGTGTATTTAGGGGCCTTCCTTTGAAAGCCATGCTTAGGAAATGCTAAAAAGAGGATTGGACATGCATATTTCACCTGATCCAAGCACTGCAGATAATTTTTGCTAAGCCCAGAGGTGATTCTTCTCTGTTGCAGCTCCTTCACATCGCACACACACTGATTTGAGAATGAGCTTTTGGGGAGCCCCCCCGGAAATTCCATCTCCTTTTGCCACCTCCTTCTGTCCTGGAAATGTGACAGTGTAACAAATTGCATGTAAAAATGTAAGTCAAATTCTGCAGGACCCACCCATGTCCTGGGCTGATCCCACAGCGTGGGCAGCAGAGGAGGGGATTGTGCAGCTCAACTTCACTTTCTGAGACCCTACTTGGGACACTACTTCCAGTTGTGGGGCTTCCATCATCACAAGGATGAGGAGCTGCTGGAGTGAGCCCAGAGGATGCCACGGAGATGCTCCAAGAGCTGCTCTGGAGCCAGGCTGGGAAAGCTGAGGGTATTCACCTGGAAAGGAGAAGACTTCAGGGAGACCCAAGAGCCCCTTCCAGTGCCTAAAAGGGCTCCAAGAGAGCTGGAGAGTGACTTTGGACATGGGATGGAGGGACAGGACAAGGGGGAATGGCTTCCCACTGACAGAGGCCAGGGTTACCTGGGATATTGGGAAGGAATTTTTCCCTGTGGGGGTGGGGAGGCTCTGGCACAGGGTGCCCAGAGAAGCTGTGGCTGCCCCATCCCTGGAAGTGTCCAAGACCAGGTTGGATGGAGCTTGGAGCAACCTGGGATAGTGGAAGGTGTCCCTGCCCATGGCAGGGGATGGAAAGAGATGAGCTTTAGGTGTCCTTCCAACCAAACAATTTCATGAGTCTCTGATTCTATAATTCCATGCATTGAGTGCTACAATTGAAAATGTAACCGTGAAAAGTTGGATACCAGGAAGACAGACTTGAACTCTGCTCTCCTGTGTGTACTCTTCCCTGAAGCTTTTGATCACAATGCACAGCCTGTCTCCTGCAGGATCTGTGACTCACTGAGCACCTGGTGGGATTTGAAAGGCCTTGGCATTGTCCCCATCAGACCCTCTGTGCCCCACGAGCAGCGAGCTGCCCTTGTTTGGTTAGAGCCTGGTCGTGTCTCCGTAGAGACAACATCCCTGCAGCCCTCACAGGAATACACTGATCCTCCTCAAGCAAGCACAGACAACAGCTGAGAATGAGGTTGCAGCTTTCATTATTTTCTAAATGACTAATAAATGCAAAAACATCTTGCAGTCTCCTGAGGCAGATCTTTATATAACCCTGATCCTTCAGCAGGGCTTTCCGATCCGGATTCCATTCCTCCCCGAACCACCAGAGATCAGTTTGCTTCTGCTGCTGAAATGCAAGCCCAAAATGCAGCATCCAAACTGAGTTCCTTGTTATTCCAAGGCTTGTCACAACAGCACAAAGACTGAGGCTCTGTAACAAGCAGTCATAAATGGTTTTGTACTCCCTGCTCCTCACCTTGTCCTCCTCCATTTACATCCTCCTTCTTTTTCACTGGGAATGTCACTATGGGCACTGGGCTGCTGTGATTAGCCTGGGATCCCTGGCAGCACTAAGGAAGAGACAAGACCCTTTCTTATGTGTTGTCTGTATTGAATAGGTGGAATGCAGGTAAGATATATGCAGGAAATTCTTTCCTGTGAGGATAGTGAGTTTGTCCACAGGTTGCCCAGAGAAGCTGTGGCTGCCCCTGGATTCCTGGAAGTGTCCAAGGCCAGGCTGGATGGGGCTTGGAGCAACCTGGGATAAGTGGAAAGTTGCCCTGCCCATGACAGGGAGTGGAACAAGATGAGCTTTAAGGTCCTTCCAACCCAAACCATTCTAAGCTTCTATATGGGCTGACCTGCCTTTATCTCAAGGCCATTTTCCAACCTGAAACAGAATTATGCTCCACATCCCTTCAGGCAAGAGGGCTGGACTCTCAGTCTCACTTTAACATGATGAAGGAATCTGTGTCAGGGCAAGAAACTGAGCCCACACCAAAGGCAAACATCCTGTTTAGCAGACAACTCCCTCCACAATCCTTGGTCTGCAAGGCTTGCTGTGCACTGCTATGGGGACACGTCACTCCACAATCTCTCCTCTATTCTCTGAGGGAACCTTCCAACCCCTTTCCCAGATAATGTAATCATAAGGGGACGTGGCTGGGTGAAGCAGCTGCAGCCCAGCCTGGGCTGTCCCAGCAGGTTTGGAGCGTGGTGATGTGCTGGAGCAGAGCATGGCCAGTGAGATACAGGACAGGACCTGGACTATGGACACGTCTACAACACATCACTAAACTCAGCAAGAGGCACCCTTGGAAGCAAAAAGCAGCTTGGCTGAGTCCTGACCCTTGTTGGTGTGTCTATGAGCTGAGTGGGCCAGCAGCTATTTCAGGATCACTGCATGGAGAGATCCAACTGCTGCCTTTGCAGCTCTCTCCTCCTGTGTGGTTAAAACATTCGTTTTTTCTTGTTACACACGAGCAAACAGGTCAGAACCCATTATTTATTTGATGCATTTCATGTCCTTCTCTAAGATGTTGTGCTGAGAACTGTTTACAATCTCCATTCACAGATTCAAGGTTCAAAATAATTACCTAAAAAAGCCCAGAAAATATGACTTGTTCCAGAGAGATTCCTGAGGAGTTAATCACAGTTCTCAGCATTCAGGACTCTGGCTGGCCATGGTTTCTGTGGTATTATTCTGCTCCTGATGGGACATGCTGAATTCCTAGAATCAGATTTTCAGGGTGAATAGTCAGTTACAAATTCAAGAGGTGGGTGTAACATGAACTCTCTAATTTTCACCTCAAAGCAGTTGTTTATCTGAATCTTCCTGCTTGGAAACTCAATCCCAAGCGTGTTCACCCACAACACCCACAATGGCAATCCTGGCAGGGTAACCACATCCCAAACGCTCCAGCTGAGGCAAATATAGCAGAGAAATACTTAGGGCTGATACAGGAGCTGTTGTCTTTCATGTCTTCCAGGGCAGTTCATACCCACTGAGTAACTGAAACATGCAGGATGGTAACACAACAACAGCTTTACCCTCTCTGCTTGCAGCAAACACACAGGGTTCATTCATCATAAACATGGGGCACAGAAATGATTTTAAAATGAAACTTCAGTTCCATCACCAGTGTGGCTGCTCCTGCCAAGGGTTCAGCCTGAGGTCCGCCTGCCAAAGATCAGGTCTGATGAAATCTGCTGCTCCACCTTGGCAAGAAAATACGGCCAAGGATGTGACTTTGCACAGAAGTTTCTTTAGATGGTCTTTCTATTTCAGCCTCTTGTCCCCTACCCCCAGCAGCTGAGTTTATAGAAAACCCTACAAGGCAAGACAAGAAGAAATTGCCACAAAACAAAGCATTATTTGATGTCTCCTGAGGGATTAAAGCTTCCCAGTCAGGCTTCCAGCATTACCACCTCCCTGGACATACAGATGAGGAATGTGTTGTCTCTTTTAAAATGTAATTGCTGGTTCAGGCCCTTTGAACAGATCTGAAAGAGCCTGGCCAGTCCTTGCAAACACACATCTTCCAGGACCTTGGCTTTAACCTGGTAGGTACCTGCTGTGTGTGGTGGCTGGGAAGAGGCATGGGATGGAGAGCAGGAAGGGCCACGTGGCAGCAATGGGAGGCAGAGTCAGGGAGAGAAAATGATGGTGCCTGCAGGTGTGTGTGGAGCCCATCTGGATTTATACTCACTGTTTTATATCAGGTAGACTTGAATTCACAGGTATTTTAACCATAAGTTTATTAAATTCCATGTGATCTTGAGGAAATGAAATCTCAGAATTTTAACTCACCCCCAGCTGTTGGCATGGCCTTAACCCATCCTTGACTTTTGGGTCTACATTTACACTTAAGCTTTTAAAAACGTCACTCCTTCTGGCTTCAGAGGGAAAGGTCAGAACAAAATAGACTTTTTGCAGGTAGATTGCTGTCAAAAAATGGGCTGACACTGGGTGGACAACTCTGAAGTTGTCATGTCCTGCCTCAGTTTTCCCAGCTATGACAGGATGATGAGGTATAAAGAATTTAAAGTTTCAGAAGAGTTTGAGCCCTATACCCAAGAAACGCTGTTTGATGCAAGCATGAGCTATTTTGTGTCATACACTTCTTTTCTGTAGGAGTTTGGTTTAACATTTCATTGATCTGTTTCAGGGACCATGTTAGTCCCTGTGTTTCAGGGAGGTGACGGATTAAGTGCAGACCTGAGCCAGGGCTCAAATACACATTGCAAATCCGTGCGTCTCAACCCAGCCAGCCCACAGATTTAGCTGTGTAGATTGAGAGGGGAAATGATGGCTGAGCTGTTACATTCCTTATCTCTGCCTGATCAAAGCGGAAATGGACGGAGGAAATTTCTCCTTCCTGCTTTGCTGGTGAAATTCACCCCAGAGCAGCAGATTGCAGCCGAGGGTGTCACATCAGGATCTTTTGGAGCCAGGAAACTGGTTTCCAAGGGCACAGCCCTGCTGCCTTGGAGTCCTTGCACACATATATTTTTAGCCCATCAAGGTTTTCAGGAGGATGGTGGGGAAATGAGATCACCAGGACAGTCAGGGCCATTGCTGCCTCGGACCAGTGCCGGGCTGTCCTGACCACAGCCCACGCAGTGGCCTCTAAACCCAGACCCCGGTGGCCCGAAGTGCCCTCCCCAGCCCGGGGGCTTCTCCCACTGTGCCCGTGGTGACTCCTGAGCCGGCTGAGTCACCAGGCTGGCGCCCAGCATCGCTTGGGGCTGCAGAGGTGGGATGGAGAGCAGCCCTCGGCCTGGGCAGTGTGTCCCTGCTGCCAAGGAAAGCCACAGCACAGCCCCTGCTCCCTTTAATCATGGGAATGATGAAATCAGCTTCGCCTCTGCAGGGAGCAGCAGCTGAGCAGGTAGGGCTGGTCCCCGGGGGCACATCTTTGGGTGCTGGACACAGACACAGCACTCACCATCAGCTGTTGCCTTGGCAGCTTTAAAACTGGTGCAGATGTGTGGGAGGGGGAAGGAAAACTGCCTGGAGTGTGGGACACAGTCTGCTCCCAGAACAGAACAGGTCCCTAAAAATGCAAAGCCTTGGGACATGAGTCACACCCTTGAATTCCCCTGCTCCCTCCTCTGGAAAGGCTTTGTCACGACTCAGGTTGTGACAAGAGTGAAAACCACCATGGACCATGGGAAGTGGATGTGCTGTGGACTCTCCTGGTAGTTTTTGATGGCTGAGGGCAGGACCTGATGAACTAGGTTCTCCCTTTCAGTTTCCTCTGAACCCCCATCCAAAAATTGCTCTCTCCAGAACTGGTCTAACAGTTTTCAGGAAAAAAAAGATGGGAGAAAATCCCCCTGTTCTCAGCCATAGGGAGATTCCCAGCAGCCTGGCACTAGCTAGCGAGGAAGGCCAAAGAGAAAAGGGAAATATTCTCCCTATTTTTTTCCAGTCAATCTCTTGTTTTCTGACTCCTCTTAGGAGCTACCACCCATATTTGGGATCTTCCTTCTGCTGCAGGTTCCTATTGAACTGGAAGGTATCACTAGTGTTAAGAGGACACCACCACAGAAAATTCCAGGTTCCTTAAATCTGCTTCTCAGTGATGTGGGAAACATTGCTGTCCTCTT
>JANPWX010000033.1:4519053-4548852 GCA_024734555.1 Trochalopteron elliotii
TCTGACCCCACAAGGCTTGAACCACTTCTATTTCCATTTCCATTTCCATTTCCATTTCTTTTTTCTTCTTTCCTCTTTCTTTGTTCTTCTTTTTCTTTTTCATCTCCCCTCAGACTCCACTGTGGGGGTCAGTAAAACAATTCTGAATTTAAAGACATGAATAGCAGTTACATTTGGCCAGGCAGCAGAAATCCTGTTATTCAAGCCTTGTGGGATTCCTTCGGTGGTTTCCTATTCCTCCTTCCAGCTTCCTCACCGCCAGACCTCTGGATTGTCAAGTCCCAGCTTGTCCCTGCGTGCCTGTTTCCTCCTCCACAATTTCTCCCCCCAGGCTCTCCCTATCCCACACACATTCCTAGCCTGTCTTATGCTGCCCTCTATCCTTGGAATAACCTTCCTCCTACTCCAAGCAATAAACCTCATTTCATTCCTCTTTCCCAGCTTTCTGCCTACAGATCCCAGCGTCGCCCGACCATTCCCTGTGGGCGTCTCGATCCTGGAACACCCCAAACCCTCTTCCCTAGAACACGGAGGTAACTAAACCCCGCTGTGCACTTTGCGTTTGGTGTTCCTCCTTGGAGCTGGGATTAGCCAGACTCCCGCCTGCCCCAAATCCACACGGCTGGACCCCTGTGGAGAGCCTCTGGCAGGGCTGAAGCTGAATTGAATTCCTGCTCACAGCGGTAATTCAGCTTTTCCTGGGAGCTGACTGACAGAAAATCTATTCCCCGGGTTGGTTTGGATGGTGAGGGGTCGTTGTGCTCAAAGCCCAAGGCTTCTGCATTGAGCATCCTGCTGGTTTTTGCAGGAATCCCTGGAAGATCAAGTCATCCAGATGAATCCTTTTCTGGAGAACCTTAATAATGCTAAAAATAGGAGGAAGAACAATTCCTTCCATTTGTAAGTAGCAGCCCTTCACTGGAAGGTCACTGTAGATCATACAAACGTCTTCCCTCAGAAAAAAATAAACCCAAAACTATCTTAAAATGGTTTGTCAAGCATTAAAGTTAATTTCTATTTACTAATGCTTCCCACCGAGCATTATTGGTTCCTATTTTCTTGAACTGAGTTTGTCACTTTCATTTTGCCTTCCTATTTTTAGATGTCAAATTTTTATGTGTTAAATAAAAAAATAGTTTTAAACAACCCCTCAGATCAATGCCCTTTCAACTGATCACTGCTGCAAAGATTCAAAATGCAAATTATTTTTAATTTTACAGATTTTTCCAGATTATTTTGCAGATTTTCTGCAGTTTATTTTTAATTTTGGAGTTCTCAGTGAACATGTAAAACACTGGGAGTTTCAACTGAAGCCTCACTCCTGTTTCTGTGTGCTACATACTTCTGCCATATGCTGCAGAGAAAGGAGGATTTCTTTAAGCTCTAATACAGAATCCAAGAAGAAAGAGGGTTTTTTATAGATGTGATCTTTGAAAAGATTAAATTTCCTCTCACTGACTTGCAAATTTGCCCCTACAGGCAACGCTGTCTGTCCCTGATGAACACTCAGAACCTCTCAGCTACTTTCTGTTTTCCTACAGATATTGCAATCTTGATTAACAGACTCATCTTTTATTTTCTCATCCAGGGCAAATTTATCTGAATTCACCGTGGTGGCACAGGGAGCCTTGCTGGGGCTAACACTGGGAGTTGTAAGTAAGCAGATAATTCTCCATATTAACTTCACTTTGGATTTTTTTCTTGTGTTGAATGGACTCTGTTTTGATTAAATCAGACACGAGCAAATCTGAAATGAGTTCTGTGAACTGGAGGGATCTGCACTGCTGTAAATGAAACCAAACTGTCTCTTTTACAGTGAAGTTACATGTTTTAGATGACGACAAATTTATTTCCTCTTTCTTTACTTGCCTGTGAGACTTTGTGCACACAAAAAGGACACAATGCCTCCCCCAAAGCTGTACATTTTTCACTCCATGATTATATTGCAACCATTACTAACACTCATCAGCACAACACTGTAATTGTCTTGCAACCAAGACCCTAAAAATAGCTCTGCAGGGAAGGTGCATTGTTCTGTGCTTGCACACGTGCATCCAACACTACATTGAGAGCCATGAATCTCAGCTCTCAAGGTGAAAAGAGCCCTCCACATTTCCTGACTAAAGCCCTTCAACACACAGAAAAAGGAGAGAGGAAACATATGGACCAGCCATTCTTTAATGTGGGATTGTCTTCATCTCTCCGACTTTCAACTCATCCCAGATTTGCATCACACCCAGCAACCATATGTTGGATTTGCCTCTGTGGACAGTTCAAGGCCAAGGCAAGTTGAGGTTGTTTCCTGGCAGGTTTCAGCCTCCTCCTGCCTGGCATGGCCAGAGCTTTGCTGGGTAGGCAGCAGCACTGGCCAAGCTCCTCCTGCACCTTGGCTGGAGCTCTGTGGGCAGAAGGGATTGAGAGTTCCTCCCCAAAGTCACTTGGACTAACCAAAATTGGCAATAAAGGTGATTTGAGCCAACCTAAACTCACCTGAGGAACTCACACGATGCAGCTCACAGCAGACTTACACAGAGAGATGACTCCAGCTGAGAGGGAAGGATGAAAATGCCCAGGCAGGACCTCCTGGTGATTTGGTCTCCCTTTGGGAAATTTGGAATTAATTGATGCAGTGAGGTCTAGAGGAGGATGGACTTTGTGGAGACCAAAAGCCAAACTGTGTTAGAGCCTGGCAGAAGGCATGGACAGAGTGACTACAGGGTACAAACCACCTTCTCCAGAGCTCTTCACTGAAATAAAGGGCAGTGTAACAACACAGTTCACAGGACAACCTTAAAAACCATGCACTGGCTATTCAGAGGATGCTCAGAAGCAGGATGAGTTATTCTGGAAAGCTGTTCCTGAACCCAACAATGACATAACTGGACAACCAATGCCATTTTCTGCCTCTCTTTCACTTGCTGCTAAAATATCTGTACTAAAACTTGTGTCAGTGGGAACATGGTGAAGGTTAAAGGGATGTTCTGGGAGCATCACTGAAGGATGCTGTGATTCTTGCTGCACTCACAGGACTCCCAGAGGATATCGGTGAAATACTGCTTTCATTGATATCAAAAGCAGAATTGTCACTGACATCTACAGGGCTGTGACTTTTCAATCTCTGTCTGCTGGATATATCTGGGTATGTTCCCCTCTCTGTTCCATGTCTGGAGAAGTCACATGTCATTTCTCAGGAATGAGCCAAGAGATATTATAATTTATTCCTTACCAGTACTTACCAGTACAGCACTGTGTGTGTTACTCACTGCCTTTAATGCTCACATCCCTGCTCAATCCTCTGTTTCTAGAACAAAAATCCTACTCACCAGAACTGTGCTTGGTCAGAGATTGAAATAGGTTCTCTGCAGTGGGGGGTTGTTACTAATTATCCAGGAAGAAGAGGATTGCAAGTGACTTTTCCTTAGGCAGGCCAGAGTGAGAAAGGAAAGCTGTCTTCCTTTATCTTGATCAATGCATGGCGAGGTCCCCCTCGATCTGGCAGGGCTGCCACAAAGGTAAAAATGATCATTTTCAAACTGAAGTTTTGAACTACTTCATGCTAATTGCTTGAATCTCCTCAGGACAGGGAAGACAGCCAGGACAAGATTTTCAATACTCTTGAAAAGGTTTGGGTGTTCAATCCCACTTACTTCAATGTGGCTGCTCTGTCACAATCTCCTGGGCAGCCTGAGCAACTCATCCCACTGGGGTTTTTTGTGAAACACTCAAAATGTGCTCAGGAACTGAAACCTGGAAGAGCATTCAGTCTCCAGTCCAAAACCTGCTTGTTATGCCTTGTTTGGACTGACAGCAATTGTGTAATTACCTCTTGGTCTGGCCTCTTGCTGCAGAAGCTTCTGCTTGTGCTCAATACTAATTTTTAGTGCTGGGTTCATCAAGGTGTGATCACAGCAAAAAACCATAGATGGTGGGGAAGAGCCACTTCTCACTGGAAGCCTGGAGGAACATCAGTGAAAGTGGAAATACAGCAAACAGGATGCTCCCTCCCTGGCCTGAGCTTCCTGTAGGAATAAAATTCAGCTTCTTCAACCTGAGGATAAATAAGCGACTGAGGAGCAGCTGGGACAGCCTGGAGATTTGTTCAACTGTCTGTGAGCTGAAGCCTGAAGATAAAATATCTGCTCCAGAGCAAACGAGCGTGATGTAGGAGTGTCTGGTTAACATTCAGTGGCCTGGGGTTTGCAGGACTTCAGAAGAGCTGTAACAGGGTTTGTTTGAAGCCTGAAAACAGACAGATCTGAAAGCTGTGACAGAGAGCACAGGTTAAAACCTGCTCATTTCGCATACGTGTGTAATCTCAAGGAGCAGCTTTTGTGAGGAGAAGACTTGACCCTTTGTCTAGTTTTGACACATATTTTCCTTTTTAATATAATTTTGAAGAGTATCTGTTGCTGAGCAGAGCTTATTGGGAATATCTGCTGGTTTCTGAGGCTATCATTATAAGCAGGACTTGAGCTACTGAGAGATCAAACAGTCTCCAGCTGCTGAACTTCCGGTGCCCTTTCCAGCAGCTGTTGGTATTTTACAGCTCCCAGGATTTATACATTGCAAACAAGCCTTTTGTACAAAGCAGATATGATTTTCATAGGCCACAAAGACAGGCAGTCCCAAATCATGGCTCACAAGTAACACACTGCAAGATTCTCTGGTGTGTTTGGGCTGTGCACTCTCCCTGCTCCCAGCAGGATGGGAGAGCAAAGCACAGTGCTGGTCTGATGGGACCTGGCTGCTCAAATCTCAGTGAGATGGAGAATTATTTTAGATGTTTGACACCATGGCCTGGCTTCCAGCTTATGGTGCAGATTAAGAATTCCCTTGTGGGAGTCTGTGTCCCTTCTGTCCTTTGATGTCCTGGGCTCTGGTCCAGAAGCAGAGACTTCTGACTCAGGATGTCATGGAGAAATTCAAGCAGAAGCCAAGGAGGAGCAGGCAGACGTGGACAACATGGACCTGGGCTGAGATCTCACGCTTGGTGACACAAATCAGGACAAAGCCAGTGTGCTACAAGCTCAGCCAGCTCACTGAGATTGGAAAAGCTGCTAAAACCAGACTCTTGTTTCTGGGGAATATAGAATGACCTTAAACAGCACACTGATATTTTTTTTTTTTTTTAATGAACAGATGTGCTACTGAGAGTCAGAGCTGGCATCCACAGCTGCCACAGGGCAGCAGGCCTAGCAGATGGCTGAGCTGTCAGCTAAGGACTTGATCCTGCTTTGTCCAACAGCCCTGCCTCGCTGGTGAGTTTGGAGCCACAGTGGAGCACAGGCACAGACCCTCCAGAGCTTACAGGAGCCCCGGGGCAGCAGCACCTCCTTTGGGGTGTGTATTAATGCTCTGCTCCAGCCCTGCTGAACAGTGTATGTGTGGGAAGGGATGGACCTGAGAGCTGCTTCCTTTCTGTCCTTCCCAGTTTGCTCCCAGCAGGGCTGGTCTGCAACTATTTTGCTGAGTATGCAGCAAGGGAATGGGAACAGTGAGGGATTTCCTCCCTGGTATTTAGATTAACATGTTCACCTTCCCTCCAACAGTGGCTGACAAAGTTACTTAGCTGCAGTCGGGAGAGTTCCAGTGGGATCACCACCAGGCCCAGGGGAAAAGCAGGGAGCAAGCTGGAGTGGAAGAGCATCTTCTCAGCATCATAGTGACAGAATGGAGGATTTGGCCAGCAGGTCACTGATGGCCATCAAAGGCTGCCACTGTAACAGCCTCTGGGCAAATCACCCAACCTCCTCAAGCCCAAGGGAGGAGAAGGGGAACATGAGCACAGCCAGTGCAGAGCAGTTCTGTTCCTGCCATGCCCCTTCTCTAACCCTGTGTAAGCTGGAACATGCTCTTAGCAAAGTCAGAGGTGAGCCCAAGCCCTCTGCATGAATAGATCACCCCAAACTTCCATGGGTTTTTCACAGCGATACTGGGAAAAGTACAAGCTTGTCCCAAATTAACATGTGCCTGTTGCCATAAGGGCAGAGGTGGCTCTGCCATACAGAAATATGCATCTCAGAAATAATTTCCAGTGACAATTAGTTGAAAACACTGATTATGCAAATGTCTGACCTGTGACACCACAGTTGGGCATTTTAACACACAAAGAACAGCAAGGCTCTTCCATGACTTCCCAACATGTTGCCACTGGCTTTGATTAAAAATAAAATCCTTACAGAAATTCTGAAAAGGAACAAACCCCCAAAAATTCATGGCTTGTTTCTAGTAACACAGAGCTATAGGAAACCTACCTAAAAGGCACATCAACCAAAGATTGATTTAATCTTTGCTTCCCTTGCTTGCATGCTGCTGAAGAGCCAGAGCCCTGCAGCTCACTGCAGCCTGTCTTGCCTTTCCTGGTGGCTGTGCCTCATCTCTCTGCTGTGCTGTCACACAGCCATGCTAATGCTTAGCAGCAGGAACAGTATTTAAGCATATTATCAAACTCCACCAGTTATTCATATACTCCACTGCACAGACACACTGACAGAACATGATCAGAGCATGAATCACAGGCCCTTTGGTCTATCTTTTTTACATTCAGCAACTATTTCCTTTCTTTGCTACCAAGCAGGTTTTTGAAAGTGACATTTGACTGTGCCAAAATATATTCTGATTGTGCTTGGTTATAGCAGCCTATAAGCCACATTGTCCTCTCTGTCAGTGTATCAAAGTATGAGCCCAAAAGGTAAAAATATAATCTCTCCACAACATGCTCTCCTTTGGCAGTGCTGCAGAATCATTTATTCAGGGCAAATGGGTTTTCCATGGAAAGGACCCCCTGTGAGGACTGAGACTCTAAGGATTGCTTTAATGCTATTCTCATGCCAGCATTAGCTCATTTCCTTTCCCTGTACCCACAGGGAGGATTTCTCCCTCTCTCTGCACAGGTTAGCAATCATAAATCTGCTTTCTCATGCACTACCAGGCTGTTCTCTTGCTGTATCTGAACTGGTCATGTCTTTCCTCCCCTGCTCCTCTCCAGGTATGACACAGCATCACAGGGTGGTAACAGAAGAACAAGGATCCCACCAAGCAGTGGTGGATTTGCCTCAGAAATCCAGCATGTCCTGCTCTGGATCCTCCTGAAAGCAGAGGAGGCTGCAGGTAGAGTGAACATCAGGGTACAATCAATTCTGTCAGCTCGAGGTGTCAGCATGCAAATGTCACCGGTTCTGGTGTCCAGCGCTTCCCCATCGTCCTTTTGTGGAAAGGATAAAGCCTGTTACTGTAACACTCCGTTCATCCAGGTAACAGCCTGTGTCTGCCCCTGCGTCTGGCCCTGTGTCCTTCTCTTCCGTGCTGAAAGACAATCTTGCTCTGACCTTGAAATTCCTGCCCCTCCAGCACGGGGGGCAGACGGTGCCGCCGCCGCCGCCGCGTCCGTGCGCTCCGGGAAGGCACCACGAGCCCTGCTCCAGAAACATTCCTGCACAGATGGAAGCGTGAGTGCAGCCCTGGATTAATGACAGGCTACATAATCTCCCCCTGGCAGTCAGTGGCCTTCTGCTGCCCAGACAAATGTCAGGTTTCGATCAACCAGAAAAACCCGCTGCCTACCAGGGCTGTCCTCAGCTCAGCCCAGCACTTCGCTGCTGAGAGGTGAATGGGAGAGAGGGGGAAACTGCTTTTCAGATTTTTAGCTATCAAATGGACAGGGTTGCATCTTACATCTACTCCCTGCTTGTGGAATTCCATCTTGGGCTTTGCTAAACTGATAAAGCAACATAAAAAGGGAGACTGACTCTTGAGATGCAGTCCAGCACCCAGAGGATGTGATGTTTCTTTCTGAGGCTGCTGTCACAGCACTTCCAGTAACTCTCAGGAGTGCTAGAAACAGGACAGGAAAGCTCCAAAGAATCCTGTTAGTATTTTGCCTTGAAAGTCACAAATGAAGATGGGAAATACGTTACGGGGGAAGGCTTTTATTACTTTTCTGTGTATCCAAAGCTAATGCCAGTTGATACGGGGCTATGATTCCAGCTGGGAAATGCAAATGACTTTATAAACCTGAAGGTTTTCTCTCACCAGCCTTGGTAACTCCTGTTAGTTCTTTTACTCCACTCCTGTGTCTCATTCCAGGAGCAGCTGGACTAAATGAGGGTTGCTTTGCACAGCACATCCCTGCATTTCACCCACTGCAGTCTGGTACAGCAATCCTCAGGCAAAGCACACAGTGCCTTCTGCACAAGCTGGGGCTGGCTGAGCAGATCCTCATTCAGCAATGAAAGAGTTTGGGTCATCCCTTCACAGGTTGCCTTGTGCCCCAGGGAATGTCAGGCTGAGAGACAATTCCAAGTGCCAGGGCCAGAGACAGGATGTCTAATAAACCTCCCATTTTGTGGGAGAAGCACAAAGAATTAGGAAATACAAGACCTGGAACTAGACAAATTGGCACCATTTTTTATTGGGCTGTATTGCCTCCTGTGACCCGTTTTTTTTTTTTTTTTTTCAGGATAACCACAGAAACAGGGAGTTGCAGACAGGGAAGAGCAACATGAGTTTTAACCTATGACATATATAATAAAGTGGAAGGGCAAGTAATGGAAAGCAGTGAACAGCAAACAAATGTGCTATGAATAGGCAGTTACTTGTGTTTTTTGAATTCCAGCACCATTACTGAATGCACATCTTCCACTTGCAGAGGTCTGCATCCTGTGCAGGGATCCTGTCCCTGATGGGGAATCACAGAGAGAGTGGCTAGAAATGACTGCTTCCATTGCTTCTGCTTCTTCTAAGAACTTTCACAGGTAGGAATATCCACAGGCTTCCTTACAGCAATATTTCAGTGCCTGTGGGGCTGGGAAGATAGACCAGAGAAGATCTTAGGCAGTGATGAGGATTCTGCACTGCTGCTGAGTTCTTCTAGCATTATACCTGTCTTTCCACGTTAGATACCAAAACCTGAATCCCAGCTTGATCTCTCCAGGGTCTGTGGACAATAAGAAGACAGCAGAGTTGCTGCTTGGCTCTCCTGACCTGGGGGAAAAGAGGTGCAGAATTGGATATAAAAGGGTACCATTTACTCTGACCAAACTGGGCTGACTAAACTGATGGCAGTTATGACTCAGGATGCCTTTGGTGTAGATAGAGCTGCAGAGTTTGAGTTTCTACAGCAACCCACTTCCTCATGCATACAATATTCTCTCTTACACATGCTCCTGAAACTGACTTTTAATCAGAGAGTTGAGTTAATAAAATGCAAATGAAGTGCACCTTCAGCTATGCAATAAATCTCACTTGCTTTTTACTATTCCTTAGTCAGGCAAAAATCCTACTAACTGATCATTTATCCCATTTAAGACTGGAAAGTAAAATGTTGAGAGATTGTTGTAGTCGTCTAATATTAGCAGCATGCATCATTAATTTTGCACATATGTTTTTGTCATAACATAATGAAGGTAGCTATTGTAACAGTCACGCAGAAGGGAGCATTCTGTTCTTTCCAAGAACCTAAAATCTGCATTTCTCAACTTTTATAACAATTACACAATAGTCACCACTCCTCCAATCTACTCTATCCTTAGATTTCAACTTACGGATGGAGATCACTACCTCAACATCACTTTAAAGCCAACAGCTGCAAGATTACTACTATTATTTTTCATTACTACTAAAACTATTTAGTCCATTTCCTGTCCCAGGATGGCACAAGGCGTATTTTGGTTTTATCAAGGACAAAACTTCCACCCCTACAGTTGTTTCTAAGCCCCACATGATCTGTTTGCCACAGGCTTGGCCTGATGGCAATTCAGAGGAATGGCCACAAGTTTCTGCAGCTGCTTTTCTGGGAGGAATTAAACATTAGAGTGAGGAAAATAAACTGAGGTTGTCCTATTCTGCAGAATTAAACAGTGGCAATTACAGGCACTGAGAACCTTGGGATGTCTGGGCAGGAAAGATAAGGACTGGGAGAAAAAATAACAGCCATGTTCACTTAGAGACACTGAGAAAGTCAGTGACTTTCTTGTTAATTATTGATAGGGCAAGGGGCCTGAATAATTTCTTTCCAAATCAATGCCAGAAAAGTTAGTAAATGGAGAAAATCCTGAAATCTGAGTCTATGCCTGCTGCCTCTAAGGAGTGGAAAGGGAATGTCTTCAAAATTCAAGGCCTGGATTTCCCACTTCTCAAACCAGCACAGAGAAGAGGGATGGGGATATGAGCATGGGAATACAAGATTTCACTAATCATTAACATTTAAAAGCTGAAACAAAGATATTTGGTTCACTTCTCTTAAGCAGGACCACACAGCCATCACAAAGGGGCAGTTCCAGCTCAGAGTCTCTTCACTTAGGCCCAGGATGGACAAATCAATTGGGTTTCTGGTAAGAGAGGAAAGAACGTGCTGACCAAGATATACAAGTTTAAGTGAAACAAAAAAATTTAAAGCCAATTTTCCACATATGGTTGAACCAAAATCTGCCTCTTTATCTGGGTACATACCTTCCCAGCTCATGTGAACCAAATGAGGCTAAGTTACAGCCTTAGAAAGTAAAAGCTTTCAAAGGGTTCTGCTCCCATTTGGACTGGTGTGAATCTAGATCATGATCATTCTGCATTTATATCAGTTCAGAATTTGGCATACAGTCCTCACTTCTGTGCTGGCACACAGATCTGCTCCTGTGCTCCATAACAACCTTTTCTAGGAGCTGTATTACTCACACCAGAGATATGAAACTCTGCACTAAACAGGCATTTCAGGAAACACCAGGCCTCCCACTGGTATGCAAAACCCTCCAGGATCTGATAATAAAATGACCACCTCAGGGCTTTCAGGAACCATTATTATAGAAATGGCTTGTTTTGGGAACCTCATTGCTTGAACTCCATAATTCCAGGTGAAGCTTGTGCTGAATGTGGCCCAGCAGGAGGAGGAAATGTAACTGAAGGAATGGGAGGTGAGAAGAATCATGTCAAAGACTTAGGAGCTCAGAGAACACATAAAAGAACAGAGAGGCTGACAAGCCACCTTCAGCCAGGAGAAAGATGACCTCCCCATCCAACTGCAGGCTGTTATCCATAGGGAATGGTTAAAAGCTCAGGATTCACCAGGCAGGGCATCTGCTCCCTCAGGTGAGTCATAAGAGGCTCCTTTTCAGAATATGGAATGAATAAAGAGCACATGGGGATGATGCATGAACTTCACAGGCAGCCTGACTGCAACTGAAATGAAGTCCTTAGATAATAAAGGAGACTGAAAACCCTCCTGGTTAAAGCAAAGGAGGTGCTGTCACAAATCCCAACCAAGTTCTGTCCCTGGTCCACCAGTGATATTTTGTATGAGCCACAGCAAGTTGGGGTGGCATCTTTCTGAAGTGCAAACTCTTCTTTAGGAACCTGTGTGTGTACAAACAGATTTTTTGATGCTTAACTTTAAGAAGCTGTGGCCTGAGTCACAGAGATCAACTGTAACACAGGATATGTTAAAAGAATGTTATTAGCAGCCTTTCATAGGATGAACACTGGATTCCCACCCCACCCCTTCATTAGGAACAAGGGAACTTGTTGGATGCTGAGGAATGCCTGGCCCAAATGATGAAATGAAGGATGGGGCAGCTCCTGGATGTGAAGAAGATGACAGGAGGGCCAGCAAGTGGATACTGGAGGATTAGTTCTGCCATTTGAAATGGCACTTGGAAGGGCTGGAGATCACCCTGGCTAAAACCGAGAAGGAGAAGTGGGTATGAAGGATAACAAGAGGGTTTTTTCTGCCTTATTCTTCAGGGAAATGAACCCAACCATTACAGCTCTTACACTCAGAGCACCTTTTGGGATGCTCAGATTTACTCAGCTCATCTCCCCCACAGTTTCTTATATTGTCTTCCAGCATCTCATACAACCTGGGATGGATTTAATTATTCACTTCACCCTCCCACCTGGTAGCAATAGTCATTTCACTGGAATTTTTAGGGAACTCTCTACATAAAGGCATTGTATTTCCTTGACATTCCTTATTAATTAGACCCACTTTTACATAATGATGCTGCTAGGCCTCTGCTTATAACATGTCTCCCTCTGCAGCCATGTAACTCCTTTCCATCCAGCCTTGGGGAATGTTTCTCCCTCTCCTGCACCTGAATTGTTTTTTCATTGAATATAATTGGAGAAGTTTTAAATCTGCACCAGAGCAGCCATGTGGCTGTCTGCTGCTTCTTCTGAAGTCAGTGTTAACTTCCACAGGATGTTAAACTCACAGATGCCTCATATGCCTCAGAATTTATTAACTGAATCTCAGATTCCTTCTAAAGAAGCACAAGTTTCCAGTGACATTTTGTCCTGCTGCTGCTAACGGCTTGTGTGATCCACAAAAACCTTTTCCTGTCTGCAGGCATTAGACCACAGAGTTCAAACTTAGATCTCTCTGCTCAGAATGACTCAGTCACTAAATGCCAAAAGGAGAAGAGGGCTTTGGAGGGAGCTCACCAGGCAGAAATAACCGTTTCATTTTTCTTTATTCTCTCCCATTCTCATTCTCCCAGTCTGGGGGAAGGAAAAAAACCCCATTGTCTGCTTGGTTCAATTCTGTGAGCCTCCAGCATGCTGCACAAACAGGAAGGGGCTGTGTTTTTCTAGGTATTAACTCATGGCAGCACACTGAAGTGTTGCCAACTTGTGCCACTGCCCAAAAGAGCTGTGTGAATCCTGAGGGTGAGCAGGGTGCTTTGGGAATTGTCACTGCTGGGCTGAGCTCCTGTGGGCCCATTGAAAACCACACACGGAGCTCAGGCTGCTCTCCAGAAGGACCTCAGATGAATTATTTGGGTTTTCACTCTGTTGCCAAGGCAGGATTTAGCTTTTCACCCAACTCTGTGCACTAGTCTTGACCTCTCCCTTCTTGGAAAACTGCTGGGTGAGGAGAACAAGGTGAAGAGAGCAAGGTGAGGAGAACAAGGTGAACCACCTGCCCAAGGACAGCAGCCAACCTGCCACTCACCTGAGGTGAGGTGCAGTTGGTACAGTCTCTATTTTAGATGATCCTCTTTGGTCTGGTTTCAACTTGTTGGGCCCTTCTGATAAACATCATCTATTTGTTTGCTGTAGTTGCCCCATCCCTGGAATGTTCAAGGTCAGTTTGGACAGGGCTTGGAGAAACCTGGGATAGTGGAGTGTCCCTGCCCATGGCAGGGGGGTGGAATGGGATGGTCTTTATGTCTCTTCCAATCCAATCATTCCATGATCCTATGATTTTATGCTTGTTACAAAGTCTTTTTTCACACTTATTCCCCTTTTTTCAACTAGCTGGAGGACAACTCTGAAGAAGAAAAGAAAATTCATGGCAAGATGAAAAAGGTTTACCGTAAAGCAGAGCGTGACCTCAAAATGACAACTGCCAACCTCAATGAGATGAAATGAGCAAAACTTGGGAGATGTTCTAAGGAATTTTCATGGCTTAATGTGTCAGTTGGAGTGGAATTTCCCAGGGTACAAAATCCTACTGGGTGCAGTTGTGCTACGTCACAGCTCTGACAGCATCAGCTACAGCTGAAAAGTCCCTTGACCATAAATTCACTGGGAAAATCCACAGTCATCCCAGATCTCTTCAGCATTAACCCAATGATAAACACAAGTACAGTTCAGTAATTCAGGCAGGCAGAATCAGAAATACAAGATTTTGTTTCCTAAATCTTTCTCTGACTCATTGTCTGATATTTGTAATTCATCTTCCACACTCACCCACATATAAAATGTGTATAATCACCGGGAAGTTATGAGGCTTAAATGATTCATGTTTATGTAAGGCCTTCTGATCCTCAGACAAAAACTGTTTTAGAATTGCAAAATATTATCACAAATTAGAACTTTATTTTAGTGTCACTATTGACTACTTCAGTGATGGGTCTGCCAGCACTGCTCTGAGAAACCTCCCCTTAGAAATTAGCTTCCTGGAATACAAATACCCAACTCTATATTACCCAAACCACTAATTTACCTAGTTAATGAGCTAAGTTGCAGAGGCAATGTGTACAATCATTAATACATACTGCAAGCTTTGCTAATTCAAATTCTCCACAGGGAGTACAAGATCCTTGTGCTTCAGAGCAAGGCCACCAGAACACTTAAGTGACAGAGGAAAAACTAAGTGTTTTAGTCCTTCAGAGCTGCAAACAGGCTCAGCTTCCCAGGCTGCTTGAGGCTTTCTGTGCAGACCAGTTAATGATGAGGTAAGAGGAGCTTCCACAAAGGAAAAAGGGACTTAAGTGCCCTGCCAGTCCCACTAAGGAGACAGGACACTAAATCTCAGCTGTTGACTGCAGAACAGAAACACTAAATTGGCTTAATTAATTTGCTGCAGCATCCTACCTTTCCCCCCCACAACAGGCAGTTTGTGCAGCTTTGACTTTTTGATAAGGCTGAGTTGGCATAAAAGATTAATACAGCCCTTTAAGCCTACCCTGTTAAAATGGAGTCTGGAGCCTCTCATTCTTTAAGCCCTTAAATAACAGAACCAGCTGAGATCTAGTATTTATTTTTCCCCAGCCAGATGCTGATGATTTTTCTACAGCAGATTCTGACTTCTCTACAAGCATGTGAAACCCCTGGGCTCGGAAACATTTGCCTTTTAGTTTCCAGTGACTGAACAGTTCAGCCAGCTCTGAATCCAGCTTGTCTTGTGTATTATCCTCTCACTGAAAACTCCTCTGTGAAGTCTGGGGAACTGTGTGCTCACTGCAGATCTCCTGCCATGACCAGGCTGCTCTGACCAGGAGAAAGGTGATGTGCTCCAGGATCTCCCTCAGGCAGTCAGCAAAGGTCTGATAGACCTTTCCATGGACTCTACTGCCCTCCAAGGCACTGTCCCTCTCACTCTGGAAGGAAAGGTGGTAAATCAAACAAGAAAAGAGGCCACAGTTCACAGGATGTGCAGCTTTACCATTCTGAATTCAAATATTTATTTCATCCAAGTATTTCAGTGTTCAAATATTTAACTAAACACTCAGCATTTCAGCAAAAACATGACACACAGACCTAGATTGCAGCTATTTCTATGAACAAGATTCTATTTCCCTCAAGTAACCAATTCAGCTTGATTATATTCCTGAAGGCCAAATTCCAACATCACACAGGAAGCCAACCATGCTGCAGATAACATCAGCTGTCTGCTGAGACACCTGCCCAGGCATTCCTGCTTTCTTGGCTCAGTATTCCCAGCCATAGATCTCTCCCAGGAAATAAAATTCAGTTGAGCTGACAAACATATTGAGAAGGGAGTGAAGAAATTAAGATTCTTGTTCACATTCCCACAAATTTCTCTCACATCTCCTGCTCACAGACACTGCTGTGTTCATATGTGTACTCCAGTCACTCCAGACAGGGAAGAGCTGGAAGACCTGGAAGCTGAGGCTATATTTGAATAGAATGCTCTGAACATGTTCTAATGATTAATACCAATTGATAGCATCAATAATAAGGAACATTTCCATTTCAATTTACTTCAGAAATGTGAGCTGATTAATTCTCATCCATATCAGGAGATAGGTCCATGTTGTCAGACACCTTGCAAGGAGGAAAACAGGTAGAGGAGCTTGTCCAGTGGCACAGAAAGCAGCAAGGTCAGGCCAAGCAGGGCAGGGCCACAGGAAGAACAGAGCTGCCATGGGTGGGATAGCAGAGCTCATGGAGATGCCCCAGAGTGAAAGCAAAGCTGGAGATGGACAAGCAGCTCATGAAGGCAGAAATGGGTAAGCTCAGTGTAGGCATGGCATCTCTGCAGAAATCCAGGGGCAGAGACCAGCAGGGAATTCCTCACCAAACCAATGCAGCCACAGGTGCAGCCAAGAGTGCAAAGCAAAATCCAGCTCTTCAGTGGGAGCTGCTGGTGCCAGGAAGCAGCTGTTGGCAGCTGATGCTGAACACTGCTCATCCTGGCTGATGGAGCAGGCATCCCCCTCACCAAGGTCAGGACACTCTGCCCTCACCCGGGCTACTACAGTCATCCCAGTGCAATTACCAACTGGAATAAACTGAGTTTGCCAGGGAGGGAGGATATCTTGGCTCTTGAAGCCTTACTCAGCATCATATGACTGACCTCTCTCTTCCAGCTGAGCTCCCATGCTCATGTTCACCGGCTGGAAGATAACCTGGCTGAGGCCAATGCCCAGCTGGCTGCAGTGGAGGAGAGCCAAACTGAAAATAAAGCCATCAGGCTCCAAGGTAAATTCCTTGACAGCTTTGTGCAATGTTACCTCCCTCAGATCCTTCTCTTCCCCCTACATTTCATCCAGCTCTGGCAGCCCTGCCCTGTCTCCTCTTGCAGATCTGCCCAATCCTTCTCTCTCACTCCACTCACATTGAAATAATTCCTCTCCTGCTTCTTTATACAGTTGTTGCACAGCCAAAACCAGCCAGCTGAGTTGGGAGCTCCAGGAAGCTCAGAGCAGGCTTAACCAGACTGTCCACTAAAGATTTCTCTCACCTTGCACAGGGATGACTTGAGGAGGCAGTGGATGAGGAGTCCAAGGTGCTGGGGAACACCAGTTGCCTGCAGAGGCTGCTGCTGTCATGGGTCATACACTGCCTGCTCCTTTGAAGGTTGTCCACTTCAGAGTAACAAATCTGTTGTGTTAGCCCTCACAAAGGAGGACTTTCTCATCCAGGTTAATGTCTGGGCTTGTCACCAGCTGGTCTTGGAGGAGGTGTGGGCGACATGAACTTTGTATGGATATGGAAATAAGATATGGAGTATCCCATGAGCTGGCAGCAGAGCAGAACACAGAGAGCCTCCTGATTATCAGTCCACTGTCCATTCAGTGGGTTGTGCAGCAGTTTATTTTCAGAGATCACAAAAGTCTGGCTCAAAATATACCAACGTTTCATCTCCCTGTCTGACACCTGTGTGTTGGAAATTTCTGCTTATCTCAAAGAGTAATTCTAGTGCTGCACCTGTATATCACCAGTCTGGCAAGGATTCTGTGCTCAGAACAATCACCAAATGGGTTTACTGTCATAATTCTTTGAAACACTGTTTGAGAGCAAACAGTGATGGTGACAAGCCAAGTTCTGTTTTCAGTTGCATGAGCTCAATTCAATTCACTGTAATACAGCAAAAAATGGGTCAGGAAAAAACAAAACCTTGGCTCCTCAACAGGAAGATATTTTGAAGGCTGAGATGTTTCTAGATGGTCCAGAACTGAGTGGTTGAAGTGGAATTTTTGCTGCCTTGAGTCCTGCATGGCTGCTGTGGGAGCCCAGACAACACCGAGCAGGATTTGGACCTGATGAAAGAGCAGCTGGAGGAAGAGGAGAAAAGCAAAGCTGAACTGCAGTTCAGCTCTCTAAACTCAACACTGCAGTGTTGTTTGGTCTGGAGGACCAAACAGAGAATTGATGCCATTGATAGAAGCAAAAGCTGGAGGAAACCAAGTGAGCACTCAGCTTTCACAGAGTCTGGAGCTTAGGGCAGTCTCATTATTTAGTTTGGCAGCTGAGTCACAGCTTATGGATGTGATCTGTTGGGATGTAATTTGGTAAGAGAGAGAGAAAGCAAATGGCTCCAGCCAAGAGAAGGAAAATAATACTTGCAATAACAGAGACTATTGAGACCTAACATTGGTACACTGACAACAGAAAACAAACCTTTCTGATTAAGGCTTGAATTTGTGTAGCCTTTTTCAATTTCAACAGGCCTTTACTCTTCCATTAGCCCTAAAAAAGCTGCTATAATTTCCTAAGGATAAAGCAAACACCAAAGTTTTTACAATCTGTTTTGTGAGACTGCTGCCAAGTTACCATCTTTTCCCTGGTGAAAACAGTGATGGTGTTCAGTAGATGAGGGCTGCTGATTCCACCACTCTTTAACTCCATGAACTACTCACCAGGATATTTCTGCCATCTTTCCTTCAGGATAAAGTTGGCTGTGAGGTTCCAGAAGCAGAGGAGACAGCGGGATCAGTCCAAGTTCTGTCAGCATGGAGAAAACTAACAGAGGCTTCAGAATGAAGTGGAGGAACTCAGTGTTGACTTGAGAAGGCTAGAAATCCAGGAGTGTACTCAGCCTGACCACCAAGATCTAAGACCTGGTACCAGAGGCTCTGGGAGTCTTTCTGTTAACTCAGGTAGGCTTTGATCCAGTCCCATATTTCTTAAGGTCTCTCTATCAAACGTCAAGCAATCTGTATGGCCATGAGAAGCAAGGCTAAGGCTTCTCACATCAAGAGAAAACCCAGATGAGAGACACAGCTAATTCCTGGGAGCACACAGCATGCTTCTCATAAGCTCATTAGCTGACTTCCAGAAACAAGAGTACAGCTAAAGCAAAAGCTCTCCTTTACTGCAAGGCAAGGTATTCATCTTTCTTTAAAGGATAATGATATCCTGCTTTGAACTTTTCACTGTTGCAGTACTGGTGGGTTGGCCACTGGTTATTAACTACCAAACTCAAAGCAGACCTAAACAACACAGTTTAAACAGCAGCTCCTTCATTAAATTAGTATTTCTACCCTTGCTCATGTTAGTGTAAGAGCATGAATAGTAGTGCAACTGTGGGATATTTGAATAAAAATGTTACTTAAAATAGGCACAAAGGCTGCTCCAAATCCACTGAAGTCCTTGGGTACCTGCCAATGCCTGCAGTTGGCTTTAGAACAGATCCCAAGAGCCGAAAATCCCACATACAGCATTGCATTACTGGGCTGAAAAAATCTGTTTCCTCATCCCTTTCTTTAATGAAGCAGTTTTTTATTCTATGGTCCCTGTGGTGTGCTTGTCACCATGGTATCTGAACACATGTGTGGATCATAAGGATATGTAGAATATTTGTGATTAAAAGCTCCTAGGAAAGAAAAATGTACCTTTATTCTTTCCCTTCATGACAAGCAGTTAAACAATCTAAAATAGTCTTGAATAACATCTTGTTTGTAACTGAATCTTCTTTGAAATAGAAAAAGTCACACTGATCAACCCAGGCAATTACCAACAGCACATCTGCACAAGGAACATCTGAAGTGGAAAACATTTGCTCCACAGCAGCATCGTTATAACCACAGGAGCAAGGATGACTATCACACTGATGGGAACTGGGTGATCTTGTTAAATTCCTAATGGTGAGGAACGACAGCCTCATAAACATTTTAATCATCCATTCAGAGTGACCATGAGAAATGCTGCCAGCCTTTAGAATGGCTGCCAATTTTACTGTGACTGGCTGGCAGGACATGCAGAGAAGTGAAGTGTGAAGAAAACTTGTGTCCACTGAATGCTTGGCTTTATTTTTCCAGGCCAATGCTGCTTGTGCTGCTCTGGACAAGAGGCGCAGGGCCTTTGGTAAGATGCTAAAGGAACAGCAAAAAAGGGGCAAAGGGCTGCAGGTTGAAGTAAATTCACAAAAGGAATGTACACAACTAAAAATGTAGAGCTTAAGGCTGCCCATGAAGAATCCTTGGAGCACCTGGAATCTATGAAGAAAGAGAACAAGGCCCTTAAGGTTAAGTACTGGTTTGATGTACAAAAATTCTGCACATCATAAGCCCCTTGATTTCTACTGAATGATCTCTTGGGGTGTCTTCCAGCACCAATTCCACTTTCCTTATTCCTAGCAGTGCTTTCAATATCTGAGGACATTAATTTGGTGCCATAAAAGAGAGGCTGCAGTGGCAGTTCTGGCTACCAGCATCCTCTAATTCTGAGCAATTCACTTGGGGGGCTGTTAACAGCAGCCAGCTTCACCCTGGGAAGATGACCTCTTGGTGAGGATTCAGCATCTCCAGCAATCAGTTCAGAGCAAGTCAGTCAGACTTCTCTCAATCTCCCTCTTTGCATCTCTTCTCCCTACTGGTTCAGTGATACCAGTTCCCCCCACTTTTTTTTTTTTTTTTTACATTTCTGTACATTACAAAAATTGATCTCTTACAGGAGGCTGGAAGATGACACTGTAAACATTTAGAAGTTGCTACAGTCTGCTGTCCTTGTGGCCAAGAGAAAACAGTGATGGACACCCTGGCACACACCCAGCATTTCCTGGGCTCTCCCCCCAGCCCTTTGCTCCAGCCTCCAGCAGCTGGCAGAGAGCCCCTCTCTGCTGCAAGGGAGATGATGTGGTGTCCTGTTCCCATTTTGTGAAAGCAACCATCTGAAAGGGAGAAAGGGGAAGGCTGGATAAAAACTGGGAAAAAATTCTCTTTATTTAGTGTGCTTCAATCTTCCACCTCTGTGAACACATGCAGCTAGCAGAGCTCATTCAGAAATCCAGGATAATGTTTGGCAATGAAAGAAAAGGGCAGCTGACATAAAGTGACTGGAACCATTTCATGCTATTTCCAGTCAAAGGATCTGTCTGGTGAACTCGGTAAAATTCATAGTCCTGAAATAAACGTATCACATGAAATATCTGTTTTCTTCCCCAGAGGAAATTAAGGATCTAATCAATCAGCTGAGGAAGGGAGGGAAGAACACTGAGGAGCTGCAAACGGTGAGGCTGGAGATGGAGAAGGACGAACTGCAGGTGGCACTGGAGGAAGCAGAGTCTTCCTTGGAGGTATCAATGCTGCAGATGTGAGAGATCCCTGCCAGCCTGGTGCCTGCTGCCCACATACCACCAGATGGATTTTGCATGTATAACTGGATGGATTTTGTATGTATAATCACGTAGGCCATAATTACATTATGCACATAATAAAGCTGCAGCATGGAGGTTTTAAGTTAGACATTAGGAAAGTCTGATAATCATTAAGGGGAATTACTGCTTGGACCAGATTGTCTGGAGGTAACAGTCTCTGTTACTGGAAGTTAAATGCAGTCTGGTCTCACATCAAGTGGGACTGGTTTGGCAGGAGGTGATCCAGATTTTAGGCTGTACATTTTTAGGATGACCTCCTGAAATCTCTCCAGCCCTGTTTTAAAAGAAGGCTTGGTACAAAGTCCTGGTATCTCAGTTTTAACAGATTTGCAAAGTTACTATATTTTTATTACTTGGTGGGCAATAATTTGATACAAGGGCTGGATCAGACTCAAGATAACAGACTGCTGTACCATATGTTTCACTGGAGTCCACAGAAACACTCACCAGCATGCAATTGAGTCTCTGCAGGCGAGTCTGGAGACTGAAGGGAAGGGGAATGCTGAAGGTCCCTGCCTGGAAATTATGGACACTGAGCTGACCAGAATGGAAATGCAGCTGGATTGTGCAAGCAGGAGCAACAGTGAGCTTGTCCAGACCTGAATAAACTACAACAGCATGGCCAGGTAAACTGGAGAGGCTGGATGCAGCTCCTGGATGGAAAATAACTCCAGTTCTGTTTTATTTTACACTTAAGCAACAAAGCAGTAGATTATGTGGTCTTGTTTAGACAGAAATCTTGAACACACTGAGAATTTATGTTCAAAAGCCCTGGTTCTCCCACTCACACTAATTTCAATCTGCAATAGTTTCAACAAATCTTATACAAGACAAGCATTACTATCAGCTTTTGTCAAACTGAAAACCCAAGAACTATTTATATGTAATTAAACCAAAGATGTTCTGTGTTTAAGAGAAGTTGTGATTGCTGTTTGAACAGGATAGCCAAGAAATGGACTGGAAATTAACAGAGATGTAAAACTAGAGAGCTTCCTTCAGCTCTTCATTGCTAAAATAAAACTAAGAAAGCAGATTAGTAAAAAGCTGTCTCTTTGTTGGAATAAAGTAATACAACTGCTGCCAAAAATCCAATTCTAGTAACTTAAGACTAGCAACAAAGATCCTATCTCCCTGTATACATCTATATACACACATACTCTCAAACCTAACGTCCTAAGTTACATCAGCCTCAATCAGAAATAATTCTCTCAAAGTCAGTGTGGCTACAATGAGAGGCAAACATGATGCTGAGAGCTGGGGTTTTTCATGGGGTTTGGTTTTAAGTTTTGCTTTAAAAAAAATAAAAATCTGGCATCTCCTTAAAGAACAGTCTTGCAGAGAGACCTCCAACAACTTTCAGCATCCTCTCCCTGCATTATTTACATTAATCTTTCACCTGCTTTCAGGACCTTTGGATCCAAAGGGATGAGGATGCTCACCAGCATGAGGATTAAATGCTGCCTCTGCCCACCCCAGAGAGAACTGGAAGAAGTGCAGGCTGACCTGGAGGGCAGTGAGCACTCTGGAAAACTCTAGGAGCGGGCAGAGGTCATGGAGGAGGCATGAGGAACTCAGTGTCCATACACAGAGGAAAGAAAACTATTCATGCTACAGCTATCTCATCAGAGAGTTTATGTGTGTGTGGTTTAACATTAAATCTCAATTCTGGGTATGAAATGTAGGATTAGGCAAATAATGGATAAATATCAGTGGTTTCTAAGGCAAGTCTGATAACTCTATGGAACATAAAGAGCTCAGTTTTTAAAAATATTATATTCATAGCGGGATGTTCACAAAAGCACCATCTTGGCCCAGCTTTACTCCTAGCAAGGCTTATGAAGAGCCTTTGACAAATTTGGTGGAACAGTTAAGACAGTGCTGAGGGAAAAGCCACCCTAAAATGGACAGCATAAAATTCTGCCTCCATTGAAACCAGAGTTTTACAGTTGTTTCCATGGTGCTCGGATTTCTTCCATGGACTGTAGCCCCCAGTGAGATCCATTGCAGTGAAATTTGAAGCCTCTTTGCATTACAGACTGCAAAATGAAATAACATACCTGCCACTTCAGTTTGTGCACAGATTTATGAAGCCACTTTAACATTCACCATTACAGTCTGCAGTGATTTTCCATCAAGACCACCCATGATAACATTTCCAAGGAGAAGAGTGTAACTTCTGGAAAGGACTGATAATCCAAGAAGCACTTCACAGCTGCAATTATGGGACATTGGTTATAAAAACTGAGTCGTAAATGTGGCTTTTATTCAAATAGGATGAAAAATACAACCAATACATTCCCCTCCAATTGACCGATAATAAAAGGACACATTTTAAGCAGGTGAGCTGCAATCTTCTCACTAAATTGGGGGTTTAAAACTTATTTGTTAAATAAAACCACATAGCACTGAACTTGTGCAGCATTCTGGAACACTGTGGCACATTTACATGATGTTGTTTTGCTGAAAAGCAGCCTTTGTTACCAGAATGCAATTTTTCTATTAAAGCCTTTGGAGCTCTCCTTCCATAGAGTGTTTTTATTACTATTATTACTATTATTATTATTTTTAGAGCAGCAACAACAACAGTCCTCCAATGATTCATAAACAGTAAGCACTAAATGAGCTGTGGGGCTCATATTTTCCATGAGATAAAAAGACACATCCATATCATAAACTGTGGAGCAGAGACTGTGTTTGTCGAGAAAGCAATCAAATACAGCTTCAGTCAGGTCTAAAGCCAGCTGCTGCTACTGCAGCAGAGCTTTGGAATAAATAATATTGGTATATAAACTCAAATCCAACAGAAATTCAGAAAAATGGATGCAGACTTCAGGCCTCGGTAAACAACACGGTCTGTTTCTGCCTCAGAGGTGTATCATTGTATCATTCACAAATCATTTCTGGCAGTTGAATGGAAGAGAGGAGCAGATAAGAATGATGTTTCAGGTCTCCAAGACTTCTTTCTGCCCTCTAAGATCAGTTTGTTTACTATGAAATGAAAGCTGGGGCCTGACCTTCAACACATTACTAATGAGCACAAGGAAATCATCAGCGAGCACTGAGGAGGTGATGAGGGGGCAAAGAAAGTTGTGGCTGATGTAAGTCACCTCCTCACCTTTCTGCCCTTTATGGTAGCTGGAAACTTTCAGGTGTATATTCCATTATTTCTCTCCAGTGCTGATTTGAAAGCAGTGTTAATAATAGATGTCAGCACTTGCACTGCTTTTTATGATCCTGAGAGGCAGGATGCATGTTAGCTCACTGATTGCAGCCTGGCAGAATTAATCCACAAAAGAAGAAATTCACTTTCACTCTGCCTCCCTGGTAATCTGCATCACAGATGGCACCCTGAGGAATTCCTCCATTTCCTCTTGATTTGTCCTTTCTTTCACTTATTACACAACTCCACTCCTCACACCTATCAGCCCTCCAACAAAGAGTAGGCTGGGTTCCCTCTCCAGCGAGTCAGTGGCATTTGGAATTGGCAGAGTGAAGCAGAGCTGCCAGCACTGAGCAGATTGCTCCTTTGGCACTGTGCTGACAACTGGCACTTCCCAAATATCACAGCTAGCTGGGGATTTAATGCACAGCATTTCCTCCCAGACTGACACTGAGCCTTCTGCCACCTTTGTGCTTTCTGCTACTGCGTGCTCAGACATTGTCTTCACCCTCCACCTACAGCACACACTCAGACACCTTCTTTCCACTGGAGGGTGGAAATAAAAGCCTGAAGTGTCATTAGAATCAAAATTATTGATTTAATAACAGGTGAGGATAACAACTTTGACTAGTCCAGTGGTTCAAAACAAGCCCCCCACCACCTGGTTTACAGTCTGATCTAGAGTCATCCAAAACGTCAGGGATTACTTCCAATGATTTCAGTGAACTCTGGATCCAGCCTCCAGAAAGGCAGCCTGTGATACACAATAAAATTAAAGATATGGCAAAATTTCTGAGAAAGTAACACACAGATTTCAAATCTACATATCCTAGCTTTCCATGATCTGTATAAATAGCTGTGCTCTCAATCTGTTTCATACCTTCCTCACAGGCTTCCTGTGTGGCAAAAGATCTGTGTCAGGAGCAGGATCATTATGTGCACCTGGAAAAGATTAAGAACAACTATTAAATTGCAATAAAAGACCTGTAAGTCAAGATGGAATAGGCAGAACAGTTAGCCCTGAGAGGAGGGGGAAAAACCCACCATTATGAAACTCCAGGGTAAGAAAAACACATACAAAATATTTGAAAGATTATTCCAACAGAGCAGCTATGAAACCCTTTCCTGCACCTGAGCTTCCACATTCAGCACAAATACCCGAAAAGGAACATTTTCATTTAACAACCAAGATGTCCCAAAGGGAATGCACTAATTCAAGGAAATCCAGGCTAGGCAGAAAAGCTGCATGTGGAATATTCTGAACCCACTGGAGCACAAGGGAATTTCAGCACTTTGCACCCCGTGCAGAACTCATCCATCAGAATCTTTATGGTGCCTGAATGCAGCAGTAACAAGCCACTGGTCTCAGCAGCTGATCTACACCCACGAAGGAGAATTTGGAAGGTGTGCTGTCATCAGCAGCATGACTTTTATTTTTCAACTGCAAGAAAACTCCAGAGCACAAGTAATTTCAAATTCCTGGGGTAGATAACCATCATCCTATTTCTGACCCCCAAAATGACACATCAATTGTCCTTCTGCTCCTCTTCAGATGAACTGGAAACAGCCAGACACCAAACAGGAACACTGTGTGGAGACTGAAAATTCTGCACAAGGACAATAAATCTCTAAAGGAGTTGGTCTTCCACAAAAAAATGGCTGTAAAACCAACCAGATGGGAAAGATGCAGAACAAACTGTAAATGAAGAGGTTGCAGGTCTTCTCTGCTCCAGCTTACTGTTCCATCACTTGGAAGTTTGACTGGATGATTCTTACAGGTCCCTTCCATCTTGATGTGTTCTGTGATCACACAATGTGCACATCAGGGGCATTTTCCCTCTCAGTACACCTGCTGTAGGAAGCACATGTTCAGTTCATCCTGACAGCATCCCCAGACATGTGGACCTTTGTAGACTTGGATGCACCTTTTGAGACAGTCCCTGGAATGTGTGCATCACTCTCTACAAAGCTTTCTTCTCCTCTGCCTTCTGTGCAGCCACTTCCTGCTCTCCAGCACAGCCTCTGATGTGTGCACAGACACGAACAAACAATTTATAAAATACTTAATAACTATCACTCTTCAGGATCATGCCCGTTCTCCTCACCTTGATGTCACTGTGCACAAATATCAGACATGTTCCAGGTCAATTTTTTTCCAGTACAAAGATTTCTCTTGCTAAATCAAACCATTTCTGGTACAGGAACAGAGCCTGGCCAATTAAAGGAAGTTCATACACAAAGTGGAAGGTGTGGAGGAGAGGGAGGTGGGATGGCTCTGTTGGCTCTAAACAAACTGCACACCAGGCCCTGTGTCTCAGACTTTGTTTCCTGGGGAGGTCATCCAAGGCTTCAATCCTCTTCCTCTGTGCCAGTGGCTCAGGGAAGTTGGAGCTCGTGTTTGAATCCACCTGCCATGAATTTATTAGAGCAGAAAAGGGTGTGGGATGGAGATGAGGAAAACATAGGTGTGTTCTCAACACCAGCTGACTCATGCAGTTCCCTGCAAAAGGGAACACAGATATTCCACAAGTCTCTTTAGGCACAGAGGTACTCCTGGAACAGCTAATGGACACTACAGATGTTTTCAGTAATGGCAAAACAGAAAGGGAAAAGGAACAGCATCCTTCTACTCCCCAAATGGATGCACAGTAAGGGCTAAATCTTTTCTCAAAGGAATAGAATAGAACACAGAAAAAAGTGTGAAAGAATCTGCAGACAAAAGAACTATCTGTGTGTCAGACTCAAAACCTTGCAAATAATACATCCCTGGTATATCTGGAATGATGGAACACATCCAACACTATGTGAAGGATCTGTGCTAACAGAGATTTAAGATTTTTCAAGTCAAGGATGGGAGATGTGATCCAGGTCATCTCTTGCAAATAATTACTCTTATCAATAGCCTTTATTTGTAGTCTTATTCGGGTTTATTGTATGGGGAAAAGCTTGAATTTGTTCACAGTGAGAAAGCAGAACATATTCTGCTCAAACTCAAGATGTAAGGCATCACAACAGGAGGGTAGAAAGCAGAGAAAGAGCAAATTCAAACAAGCTAAGAGGCAAAAACAGCTCCTGTGGCAATGCACATCTAGAATGAACTCAAAGCGTGACTTTTCATCACCCATTACCTGTTTGTGTATCTAACACCCTGCTTCCAGAAGATCTCTTTTTGACTAGCTGCTACCCTGTAGCTGAATGAGGATGTCCCAGCTTAAATCTTTTTTCATATATACCTTAAGGTCAGATTGCATCTAAATCACTTTCACTAAAATCAGTTCAGCTTTGCTTGCAAGGCTTTAATCTCAAAAACATTGGCATCCTTCCTGGATTAGTACAGTGCAATTGTATCAGCACTAACAGGAGCAGGGGTGGAAAATTCTTCAGGAAGCTTCGTGGGAGACAGGGTCTTAGCTTTTAATGCTTAAAACATCTGCAGAGCTCCTCATTTAGATGCTCTCCCTCCATCTGGTGAAAGTCATTTTGTAAACATAAAACCGTACTTAAAATGTAATTTTGTTGCTGTTACGTAACTCTACTCGGCCTAGTTGTGTGTCTTTAATCCCTGCAGCTGAGGCAGTTTTATTGTTAAACCAACAAGGACTGCACTGATTCCACATCTTGCAGCCACAGCCACAGGACCACTGACAGGCCATCGACTCTCACCTCCTTCCTGAATACAAGAGCTTGTATTGCACTTTTGCCATCCTGACAAATACATCATTTGTCCATTTCATCCATTCCTGAAAACTTCTAAGAGCAGCCCTACATCCTGTCAAATCAGTTCCTAACACAGGGCTTCACTACTTCAAAGTAGTCGCTGGCAATTTTGTACCCAGTTCTGCCTTGTTGTTATCTCAGCTTATGACTTCTCGCCCTACCCTGTGAACATAAGAGAACAAATTGTTCCTTTCCTCAGAGCAGCAGCCTTTCATCTATCAAAGACTACGCACATCTTCCCTCACTTTTCTGTCCTCTCAACAGGCTCAGCTGAAGTCATGTGTTCAAAGACCCTGATCATTATTGCCACCTTTTTCTCCAAATCATCCACATTTCTTGGGTGCACAGGACTCTAATGCTCTTCTAATGCAGCTCAGCAGAGCAGGATTCCTCTGCATGTGTTACTTGGATTTTCTCACCCACATGGGTGTTTACCTCATCTGCAAAAAGATATTTTTTTTTCCTGTTCAGCTTTTGAGCCTCAGCAGCCCCACCACCCTTCCCTGCAGCACGGCTGCCTGCCCTATTCCCAGTGGGGTAAATCTGAAGCTGATGGCATTGAAGTGAACAGCAGTGCACCTGCTGCTCAACCACATCCCATTTTTACCACACAGCTGCCATTTTGCATCCTGGTTCTGCCACTGTGTTTATTCTGAACTTGATCTCAGCTTCAGATGCAGTAATTGCATTATTGCATCACAGATGAGTAATGCACAGGTAATTCCCTGTACAAGCACCAATATTAAGTACTTCTTCCCTCAACCAGTTTTGCAACTCCTTTAGAGCAGTATCATCTAGACTAGTTTCCCAGTTTATTATTAGAATATCCTGCAAGCCAGTGTCAGAAACTCTACTAAAAATCAAGATATACGACATACATTGCTTTGCCCTTATCTGCAATCCTTGTTATGCTGCCAGAAGAGGAAATTAGATTGGCTCAATTCATCCCTGACAAAGCCATACTGGCCAGCATTCACCTTCTTTTTTTTCCTTTGAGATGCTTATAAATTGTTTATTTTCTCTCAGACTCGAAATTAAACTCACTACTCTATTGCTCCTCAGGATATCTGGGAGTCACTTATCTCTCCCCATTCTGCCAGACTGTTTTGTTCATTGCTGTTGTTGTACTTGAGCTCACAAAATCTCACAAGTTTGAAGGAGACAAACCATGAAAACCCAAAGAGGAGGCAATTCCTCAAGGGGATTAAGAGTAGGGCAAATTATTGCTCATGAACTTATTTTGATACTCCAGCCCTCAATCATAGAATCATGGAATGGTTTTGGTAGGAAGGGACCTTAAAGACCATCCAGTTCTACCCCTCTGCCATGAGCAGGGACACCTTCTATCCCAGGTTGTTCCAAGACATGTCCAACCTGGTCTTCGACACTTCCAGGGATGGAGCAACCACAGCTTCTCTGGACAACCTGTGCCAGGGCCTCCCCACTCTCACAGGGAGGAATTTCTTCCCAATATTTCACCTAACCTTGCTCTCTTTCAGTTTGAAGCCATTCCCCCTTGTCCTGTCCCTCTCCAGCTCTCTTGGAGCCCCTTTAGGTCCTGGAAGGGTCTCTCAGGTCTTCCTGGATCTTCTCCAGGCTGAACATCCCCAGCCCTCCCAGCCTGGCTCCAGAGCAGCCCTGTCCCCTCCAATGCCATCTTTCCCTGTATCAGGGATAGTGTGGCCAGCAGGACCAGGGTAGTGATTGTCCCCCTGTACCTGGCATTGGTGGCACCACACCTTGAATGCTGTATTCAGTTTTGGGTCCCTTCTTTCAAAAAGGACATTGAGGTGCTGGAGCATGTCCAGAGGAGGGCAAAAGGCTCATGAAAGGTCTGAAAAACCTGATGAGCCATGGCAGAGGGAACTGGGTTTGGTTAGTCTCAAGGAAGCTCAATGTGGATTTATTTGCTCTCATATTTGTGGCATTTTTTCTCCATTATACCAGTGATACCTCACTTGCAGTATAGATTCTGTGTGATGTATTCTGTAGGATGGGATATGAGTGTTGCTGTTTAGGACCCCAATCTCACTCATGTGTCCAGCATTGTGGCACCTCTGTATTTTGGGGGTCATCTACTGGGAACAATTAATAATCACACCTTTGTTTTTTTTTTTTTTTCTCCTCAAAGAAACAACCAGGTGGAGGAAATACCTTCCTTCTTTTTCACCGTTTTCTTTCCTTGTTCTCTAGGCTGACAATAGCAGTAGATCTGAAAGGAGGGTGTATTGAGGGGGGATCCAGCCTCTTCTACCGTGTCTGCAGTGAGAGGACTGAAGGAAATGGCCTTAAATTGAAGCACTGGAGAATCAGGTAGACGTTCTATATATATTTTTCATTGTTTGGGTGGTCAGACATTGGGACA
>JANPWX010000033.1:4553809-4587149 GCA_024734555.1 Trochalopteron elliotii
AAGCAAGATCCTGGAAAAAGCACTTTGCAGTTGTGTTTTGCTTATATTCACGTGTGGGATGTCAAATGATGGATGTCCAAGGGCAGAGGTGACCCAGATTATGGCAACATTTTCACATTAACATTAAAATAATTAATTATTTTGCATAGGATTGTGTGTATTTAATACTTCATTTGATTGGTAGAATGTGACTATTATAAGAACTGTGAAAATCATGCTGGTTAAAACTGTGAGCTGGACTAAAAGCTTGTATTGTTAAAAGTTGTATTTCAGGTACATTTGAAATGCACCCGTAATTTGCATGTTTTTAGGATAACAGTGCTCGATTTCCTTAAACAAAAAACTAAATAAAAGAAAAAGTCTCTCCAGTTACTTGCATTGGTGAAATACTGTCTCACCTCTGCTCCAAGGTCCAACACTTTTAAGGTGTTTGTTAAACTGATGGTGAGATAGTAATTCCTGAGGCTCCATAAGAGCGTACTCATCCTTCTTTCACTCCTAAGTTTCTGTTGGATTGCCATTAATTTCCTGTTTGCTTCCAAATTCCTACCTTGTCCTGAAGTCTCCACCCTCTGCTAACATGGCCATACTTGGGTATGTTGTAATTCCAGGCTGTAATGGGTGTGGGTGTCTTGGAATGACATCACGGAGATAGTTCTTTTAAGATGGATATGTGAGGGTAAAAATGCTTTGATCCATCAGTGATAAATTGCAAATTGAAATAATAATAATTGAAAATTAGTGGAATATGCAAAAGGAATTGACAAATCCAAGTTGGATGTATTGAACTGTGCAGGTTTTTATTATTACAGGTGACCTTGAGTTTTTATGGTGTTATGTTGTATCCATTTATGCTGCTTTGGTTAATACAACACATAGAACACTATATTTTAATACCTAAAATACTTTCATTTCAAAAATATTCTATTCCATGTCCTGTTTTAACCAAAGGCAGCATAAATGGATGGAAGATAATATAATAAAAACATTTTAAACAACTTTGTGTCTGCTGATGGATGTGCCTCCAGTTGCAGATTTTCAGCACTGTCTCTTGTAACAGCCATAAATTCAAAGAAAAAAGTAGGTATGTAGCCTTTTTTAAACAAAATGCTCACAAACTACAATGATTCAGTTTGCTTTAGTGTTTGAGTTTCATGGGGCAGAAGCCTGATTATCAAACAGTTCGGTGCTAGAATTAATTTAAAGACATTAATAATTAGTTAATTACTAATCTTAATATTTTTTCCCTAGGATACATATAAATGGTTTTATCAAATAATATATCAGCAGATCACAGTTACACATCAGTCTGACTTCCTGAAAAAAGGATTTTGTTGTAGTGCTGCCTGTGAGCCTGGATACAAGTCAGGCTTTAGAATCAGTTCACTGAGCTTTGTCCTAGATACTTATGTTTTAAATTACTCTATTTCCATAGTAAAATTAATAGGTTTATTAGATTTCTTGAGGACCTGCTCTATTGTCTGTGAGGATACACAAAGAAGCAAATGTATCTGGCTTTTAGGGTAATTGCAATTATCTAACATAAGCAGGACAATGCAAATCCATCATCCTGCTGAAAATATCTGGGGGTGTGACACAGCCTTCTCATATTTACTAAGTTGTGATCTGTAAATAAATTGTAACACTGCACTGAAAGATGCTTGGTAAATGTTGAAGGTTAACTTTGCTTTATGAATTCTGTCATTTTGAGGAGTTTTGTTCTCAATTTTACACCTTTCAGCCTTTTCACTTTTTACAACATAGGAATCTCCTTAACTCGGAATGTCTCTGCACCAGTTCCTGCTGGAGCCAATCACCTGCCATGCCTGGAACAGAGACCGTACTCGTAAGTGATGAGTTCATTTTCATTTTTAATTTTGCTTTTTCCAATTGCTATTTTCTTTCTGCTGTCAGTTTTTGATCTTGTGACGTTCTGGGTCGCATTTAGGGAAGGTGTGATCAGATACACAGTTCTGCATGTTAAATGTTCTGTCCAAAAAGCAGCACATGTCTTCCAAATCTGAGCTTTTCTAAACTGTTGCCAGAGCTCTGGCATAGGAGATAATTGAGTCTTCCTGGTGTTCCACAAAGCTTTGCCTCGTGGCCAAATTTTCTGTATAATGTGGATTGTTGTGTTCCAAATGTGTTATCCTCCTGTGCAGAGTGCTGATGACCCTGGTGTGTGTATCAGTATCAAACTGCCAGAGGGCAGAGTTAGATGGGATTTTGGGAAAGAATTGTTCCCTGTGAGGGTGGTGAGGCTCTGCCACAGGGTGGCCAGAGAAGCTGTGGCTGCTCCTGGGTCCCTGGAAGTGTCCAAGGCCAGGTTGGATGGGGCTTGGAGCAACCTGGGATAGTGGAAAGTGTCCCTGCCCATGACAGGGAGTTGGAACTGGATGCTCTTTAAGGTCCCTTCCAACCCAAACCATTCCATGATTCTCTGTCCATAGTTATTGGAGATTTTCCAGGGATTTTGGCCCTTCATTTACAAAGCCCATGAAGCACTCAAATTTGTGAATAGAGGTTTTAGATGGGAAAAGTCTTTCCAGATATAGCATTTGCTATTAAAAAGCCTTCTGTACAATTGGATTGTTTTATTTCTTCTTTCCAGAGATTGCCATTAGCCCTAATAACCATGAAGTGCACATCTACAAGAAGAGTGGGAACCAGTGGGTGAAGGCTCACGAGCTGAAGGAACACAATGGGCACATTACAGGTGAGATTGTGCTGAGCCAAACAAGAAGTTTTCCAACCCCTTCTGTTTTCCCCAGTTGAGATTCTGAACAGGAACTCTGCAAGTGTTGAGTAAATAGATCTTTTTATAGGTTGGCATTCCCACTTAGAGTCTTGCAGCAGTTTTCTGAACTGCATGCAGTGAATGTTAGGAAGAAAAGCCCTATGTCATTTCCAGACATTTCAGTGGAGTTACTGAGCCACTTTTTTTCTTATCTATGGCTTATTTTTCATCCCTAATGACATAATGAGAACACATTTTCAGTCTACTGAAGTAATCTGGTTGTGTCACAGTGATGCATGGTGCTCCCTTTCAAGTGCTGGTACTAAAACTTCATCAAGTACACGACTGTAGCATTGCTGTGTGGTTTCCAACAACAATAAATACCCTTTTTTAGGGACTGTATAAACATTTGAAGTGGTCAGTTCTGGGCTTAGACCACCAGTGAATACATTTATTGCAGGCCCAGAGTATCTGTATGTCCACAATGAAAATTAAGAAGAGCTGCCACATTGAGTCACAAGGTGTTGTTTTAAAAAATGTGATTATCCTGTGGCAGTTTTTTTATTACTGGGGTCTTTTTTTCCATGGTGATATTTTTCAGAGGGCTTTATTCTCTTAAGGAAACATACATAATCAATACAAGCACTTGCCCAAAGCAGCAAGTTCTGTTCTCAGCTCACTAATGGGCAGAAGTATCAGTTCAACAGCATTTTGAAGGAACTTTATTCAATTTTTCCAATTCTTGCTGTCCAACACCACAACTGTCCCTGCTTCTTTGTGAAGAGTTGCTGGGGCTGCATTTACAAGTTGTGTCCCCCCAAGACATTTTACTTGTACCTGTTAGTGTTAGAAGCCAAATATTCATGACTTGAGAAAAGAGCTTTCCCTGCTTTCCTGCACAGTGTGAACCTTTGGAATAGGAAACACTGTGGTGGTTGTAAAGAGTGGAGTTAAGCTGTGGTTACACACAGCAGAGCCATTGATCAAACTGCTTGTAACCCCTGACAGGAGTGAGTCAGCTGCTGCCACCCAGCTCCTGATCACAGGGGACAAGGTCCTTCTCTTGACTCAGGTTTGTGGTGAGCTGCCTTTGCTCACTCACAGGAAGAGCTTTTTGCACTCTCTTGGCTTAGTTTTCTGCTAAGCTGAAAATCTGAACTTGGCATAAGTCAGAACTGCACCAGGGCTGGTGAGAGGAGGTGGTGGGCAGGAGAAGGAAAGAGAGGCAGGATGGTCCCTCTTTCAAAGGCAGTGCTAGAATTAGTGTGGTTTTAGACCACCAAGGTCTTCAATTTTTAAGCATAAATCTATTTTGAAGTAAACAATAGATGAATAATATGATAACATTAGTAGAAGTTCTTTCCACAGCTTTTATCCCACTCATAGTTTGTGACCTTAAGAGATGTTTTTAATACTGAATGCAATAATGGAAAACCACTGACCTATAATTTTTGTGGCAGGAGAGTTGAGGACTGCATCCCAAAGGATGCTAGAGAAAAGATGAAAAATAATGTTCCCATAAGACTTTCCAGTTGGGAACATCCTTCATTGCCTAGGAGGGGAAAAAGCAATGGCAGCCTTATTAAAAGTTTCATTTTATTCTTTGAATTTGTTATTTTTTTCTTGGTAAACCTTTCTTGTGGCAAAGCTTAAATAGGCATGGAAAAAATGTAAGGGTTGTATGTTAGTACATAAAGATTGATAACGTCTAACCAAAAAAACCCTGTTATCTACACTTTAGATCATGGCTGCAGTCTGGCAGCAAGCACAAAATGTTTCTAGAGGTTGTGCAGTTTTAGAATTGCTGAGTTTCAGCTGTTGAGAGGGATCTTGCAGAAGTCAGAGGTTTGGAGGGTGCTGGTGGACAGGCCTTCGCTGGTCTGCAGAGCTCCACCTGTTGGCCAGCCCTCCGAGCTTCCTCAGCCAGCAAATCCCTGGGATCTGGGAATTTGGGCTCTGCAGTTTGGTGAAAGCTAGAGGGAGAAACAAGTTTCCCTAACAGCTAGAAATAGCTCCTGGAGAATAAGAGATGAAGAGGAAGGATGTAACAGTAATAACTGTCTCAGTGATTAGTTTGTCAGGAAATGCAGTGACAGGGCAAGGAAGAATGGCTTCAGACTGTAAGAGGGGAAATTTAGCTTAGATATATGGTAAAATTCTTCCCTGTGAGGGTGGTGAGGCCCTGGCTCAGATTGCCAAGAGAAGGTGAGGCTGCCCCTGGATCCCTCAAGTGTCCAAGGCCAGGTTGGATGGGGCTTGGAACAACCTGGGACAGTGAATGGGAGTTGGCACAGAGGTGTCACTGGATGATCTTTAAGGTCCTTTCCACCCCAAACCATTCTGGGATTCTATAACAGAGGACCGTGAAGTGATCTTTGTTTTGCCTTAACACAAAGCAAACAGCACAGGGGGAAAATTAATCCCTGTGAGCTCTTCCCTGGCAGGTATTGACTGGGCTCCCAAAAGCGACCGGATCGTGACGTGCGGCGCCGACCGCAACGCCTACGTGTGGAGCCAGAAGGACGGCGTGTGGAAACCCACCCTGGTCATCCTCAGGATCAACCGTGCTGCCACCTTTGTCAAGTGGTCCCCCCTGGAGAACAAATTTGCTGTGGGGAGTGGAGCTCGACTCATATCTGTGTGCTACTTTGAGTCTGAAAACGACTGGTGAGCTGGTTTTTTGTCTTTAAGGTCTGCATGGGAATGGTGAAGCTGTTTAATGCTGGGAACTGGGTTACTGTTTTGGTAATTCCTGAAATATTCAGGAAATGTAGAGAGATGGGCTCATCAGTTCTTTTGTGGACTTCAACGTTTGGGGAAAAAGGTTCTCTCTCTTCTTCAGTCTGCTGTAGCACCTAAAGGCCTTTGACTTTGCCTATTTTCAGACAGTACAAGTTGGCGTGGATGTGTTCTGCCTGACTGCCATAAACATATGTTGCATTTCTAAAAGTGCAAGAATTTCTGCAGAGTAAAGATTTCATTGCTACAACTACATGGTTGAAAAAAGATAAATACTTCTTTCCCTTCATGCCAGAATGAATGAAAAAATCTTCACTTGAGTCTTTCTTCCCTATCTATTATTTTGAGCCATTTCTTGTCATTAGAGGCTTGAGTCTGTCACATCTGCAGGGTGGTCTGTTAGAAGATGTTTGAGCTGATCACTGACCTGTTCTGCATTTTGTCATGTACTTTTGTCACAGTTTATAGATTTGACATAGGAGTATCACACGTATATTTCCACCATTAACATTTTTCTCGTTTTAGCATCTAAACTTTTAATGCTTCTGATCTCCTCCTTTTGTAGCTGCATGTGTTGGGGCTACATTTGCTGTATCATCTGTAGCTGAAATCAGTGTGTGGGGTATCTCTTACTTTGGGTTGCATAAACAGGCACAAAAACACAGGTGTCCTGTGTGCAGTCTGCCATGTGGAGATGAAAAACAATGACACCATCTGCAAAATGCTTTTTAAAGATTGTTTTGGACTTTCATGCTTTCCAGCATATTCACTTACCAATATTTTTTCTCTGCCTCACTTGTCTGCAAAAGAATCAAGATTCCCTGTGCTAAAGAAATACAATTTATAAATTGTGAGCCTTAAAACTTGTACTTGATGGAAGTAAAATCAAAGGAAAAGCACCATCATGCCCAAGGTTGTCAAGTGAATAATAGATTTCATTACTAGTTTGTAAATAGTTCAGATAAACCAAATCTGCTGAGACATATTTAGGCCACTATTGATGCATTCAGCAGCAGGACCACTTTGCACTGCACTGCAGATAATTGAGATGAATGCACTGGTTGGGTCATTGGCAGTCCCCCCATTTTCTGGTTGTGTTTTATAGTTGTTGTGTTTTTAAACAGTAGAGAAGTCAATAGGCAAGAGATGTGACTATAAAACTCATTGGAAGGACTGGAGAAGGACTTGCACTTGGTGATCCATGAAAATAGTGCTGCTTAGCTCAGTGTCACAGTCACAGCTGACCTGTTCACTGGGGGGAAGAGCCCTGGCAGTTCCTGTGCAAAATTCACATCAAGGAGCTCCATCTGATGCATTATAAAAATCAGCTTGGAGGGAAGTCTTATCAGCAATAAGACTTAGCTGAGGAGATACATATTTAATGAGTTTGTTCATAATATTTGAAAGCTTAATTAAGCTAACCATAAAGTTCACAGGTTGCACAAGAGAATGTGAAAGATTTGGCCATGAAGTTTTTTCCAAAACTGATGTGTTTAGTCATTGACAAGGAGTGATCTTTTTGAGGAGTGCTTTGTGGATTTGTGGGAATCAGGTAAAATATGTTCATATAAATTTTATGTCTTATTTTGGTTTGGTTTTGTTTTAGGTGGGTGAGCAAACACATTAAAAAGCCCATTCGTTCCACTGTCCTCAGCCTGGACTGGCACCCCAACAATGTCCTGCTGGCTGCAGGATCCTGTGACTTCAAGTGCAGGTGAGAGAAACTAAAACACCTGTCTGCAGTTCGGGTTACTGGATCAAATCAGTAGCTTGAGCATGTGATTGCTATTAAAATAAAAGGTGGTTCATTGTGTTCTGTTGGTGGTACCAAAATAAAATATCCAGCTTGAGAAACGTTGGCTTTGGTCCTGCTGTGTCCTGCCTTTGGACAGCCAGCCTGGATCTGCTGAGGGACACACCTGAATCTGGGGAATTGGTGGGTTCCTTCTCAGCATTACACAGCATTTAGACTGAGAGCTGGTCTTTAGGCTGAAGTTGGATTAGCAGGTGTCATCTTGTAGAACACAAACACTGCTAGTTAGAGTTTAAAAAGAAATACCCTAATGGTGCAGTTCCAAAATTCAGAGTAATCTGCCATTTCCAAAGGTGTTATCCCATCTTTTTGTTCCCTGAGTTCCTTCTTTCCTCCCATTTGCCTGTAGGTGGATTAATTCCTTGACTCTGCTCCCCACAACTCAACACAATAGAAGAGATTTTTTTGAAGATCATTAAAAAAAAAAACTGTTAAGGGTAGATTGGCTTGAGAGATGGATGGGGGAGACTTTGCAACTGATTGTGAAATTACAGCGTGAGGGATGGGCCCTGCAAACTGCTCTGCTGAGTGATTGGGGTCACTGCAGGGGAATCTGTATGGGGAGTCTGCAGGGCCTGACTTGAATCCACATTGACTTAATCACTTGTACCTTGAATGATAATGAAAGCTTCTTTTCTTAAATTCTTTATGTAACAGGGCAATTTTAAAGCTTCAAAGTGTGTACTAAAAATGACTAAGGAGGAGTGGGAGGGGGAGGTGGGACTGACTTATTTCAGAATGAAGCCCTTGCATCTAAACCCCATCCTTTGATACCTTTTCATGTGAGGAAAGATGTTAAATGGAAGCTGGGAAAGAGGGGTGGCTTGTCTCCCCTTTCCTGCCTTATTACCAGTTTTAATTAGATAAACTGTATGTATTCACTTCTTCTCACAAATTAGGTGATGTGAAACAGAAGCAGCTACTTTTCACATGTGGAATTTTTAAAATTTGGTTTCATAAAGGACCTCTGGACTTTTGACATAAAGTGACTTTTGACATTTCAGGTGACTCTGGTCACCTGAAATGTGTGTGTGTGTGTGTCCAACCCAAACCATTCTGGGATTCTAGGATTCTGTTTCTTCCTCAAAACTATGAAAAACTATTCTCTGTTGTAAATGATGAGTACAGATCTCTAGAATTCCAGTTCTCTCTTCAGTTCCATATTAAAAAAATAAAGATGCCTGAAGTGTGCCCCTGTTCTGATGGAAATTAGGAAACGGATCTGCCAGAGCCACTGACACGTAATAAGCAGCGAAGTGGGAAACATTTTGGGGAAAGAATGGAGGGCAGGAGGCTGCAAATTGCTGGGTATTCAGCAGAGTTTTTTGGTGCTTGGCCAAGATAAATGAGTTCCCCTTATATTTATCTGAAATATATATGTACCTGTAGCTATGAGCACCACATAAGTATGATTTTATGTTCTTGCTGAGGGAATGAAAGTAATTTCCCAACATTCTTTGAAGGCTGCGGTCTTCAAGCTGAGGTAATTTTGGTTTTGAAAGACAGGGAGGCTTTAATAAGGGAAAAGACTTCTTAGGATTTTAACTAACAGTTAAATTCAAGGTCTTCCCTACTTAGGTATGATTTTCCTGCCTTGTGTCAAAGGCTGTTGCTTTAAACATCTTGTCCTACTTCCATACATTAAAAAAACATCCTTTTAGGTGGCTCTCTAAAATTTGGTTTTTTAAAGGATTATCATTAGATTATGTTTAAACTGATAGAGCCAAATATATATCCATACTTAATTCCCTGAAAATCTGTACCTAATATAGCTGCAGTTAAATCCTTCTCATTCCAAATGAGCAGCTTTATTGAAATAAGGTGAATATAGGTACCTTTGGAAGTGCTTACCCCACACATACAAAAGATACAAGAAACAGGGATGAGGGAGCTACATTTCCTTAATTCACTGTAAAATAATTCCTGTTTGTGTGTGACTGCAACCATGAATATTTGATCATAGTTTTTCATTTATACTGATTTTTTTTTTCCCTCTGGTAGTAGCATGGTGTAGCTGCCTTGCTCCTTCCTGTTCAATGGACTCAAATCCTATGGTTGTGACGTCCCATTAAATTCCATGGTAACAGTCAAGAATACCATATTGTGGCATGTCTGAATCATGCAGAAGGAATTTGATGAAAGGGGGAGGCTTTCTATTTAAACATATCTTGAAAATTGTAGTGCTGGGAAAAAAAAAAAACTGTGAAAACATTGCAGTATTTCAGGTTTTCAAGGCATTTTTGCAATAATGAGCCCGGAAGAAGGTGGCTCAGAGCTCCTTTGCTGGCATTAGAACATCACATTTCTTTCTTTGAAATCCTGCTAAAACAGGAATGTTCTTAAAAAGTGGGTAATTTTGTAGGTGTTTGTATTAGCTTCTAATTATACAGTGCCATTCCTGGGTTTTCTCTTAACTGAAGGATTGACTCTGGAGAGCTGTTAGCACCATGGAAGGATGAAAGGGAAATCTTGGCACAGGGGAAAATGCACTGACAACGTGTATTTTTGTGCCATCTTCTGGAAAAAAGGGAGAGGGCTACAAGAACAGCATTTATGAGAAACCTGTGTGCTTTACACCCTTTGTACTGCTGCTTTCTCTCTGCACACTGCTGCTCCCAGGCTTGTTTAAAGACACCAAAATATTTTATTTTGAGACAATCAGGACACATCTCTCCGTTTCCAACATGAAACGCATCCCATGCTCCCAGGAGCTTTGTTCTCCTTTTGTTCATTCCAAAATATTTTTATTTGCAGGGTGTTCTCTGCCTACATTAAGGAAGTGGATGAAAAGCCAGCCAGCACACCCTGGGGCTCCAAGATGCCTTTTGGGCAGCTGATGTCTGAATTTGGGGGCGCAGGCAGCGGAGGGTGGGTGCACAGCGTCAGCTTCTCCGCCAGCGGCAACCGCCTGGCCTGGGTCAGTCATGACAGCACCGTGTCAGTGGCTGATGCCTCCAAAAACATGATGTGAGTATCCCCTTGCTGCTATTATCAGCCTGATGATCCTAAAGGTCTTTTCCAGCCTTAATGATTCCGTGATTCTGTGTGGAATATTGGGCTCGCAAGCTCGCGCCTCTGTTGCTTGTTTTACTGTAAATTCCAGGAGTATCTTTGAGGCTTATATAAATATTCTGTAAATAAGGTTGTTTCTGCAAATTTTAGGTTATATAATTTAAATTCTTTGTAAGAATCCTTTGGTGAGGGTATAGCTAATTTATTTTGGGGGGGGAAAAAAGGTATGTTTCACTGAGTAACCAGAGAAACAATATTTCCTTTTCCAAAACAATATTTGCAATACAAAATATTCCAAACAATATTCCAGACAATATTCCCAATTCAAAGAGAATCCAGAAACATGCTCACTGCAGAGCTAAGACCCCCATCCCCAACCAGAATCTGGAAAATAAGTTAATGAAATATTAATTTCAAACTCTGTCCTTAAGATGCTGCTGATGCAAGGTTCCAACTTGCACCTTCCAATCCAACAAAATATTTTACTAACAATTGCTCCTTGTACTCCTCCTCTTGATCTGCAGAACTTTGCAGTGTCCTTGGCTTTCCAACCAGGAAAAATGAGGTTTTCCATAGGTTTTGGTAGCAGAAGTCTCTGGAATCATCCAGGCATTGCTGGGATTCATTTTGAATTGTGGTTCTGATCACTACAGTTGTATGAGTACCTGGCAGGGAATATCATTCATTATAAAGTGTTTAGGAATTCTCTTTATTTGTCATTAAATCACAAAAGTTGACTTAACTGAACATCAAGGCTTTTTCCCTTCTGCAAAGATGTCAAGCATCAAAACTTCAAGTGTTTTTTATATTCAAATGAAATTAATATCTTCATCAATACAGACATTTTTGGGGGTATTCCTTTTAAACTATTGCTGTGTTTACACACAATTTTGGTAACATTAGCCTTTCACCTGAAATACTTGGTTTAGTTATAAATCTTCCAGCACACTTTCATTAGGCTGAAACTTTTTATTTCAAATTACAACCTTCTGTTATCACCACAGGACAGCCAAGCTACCCTGACTTTTCCAACAACCCTTATGTGGGAACGGTGCCTATTTTTTGTTAAAAACCTCAAAAACTAGAGGTTTCAGTGAATCCCTCTAACAAATGTCCTTGTGCTCAGGGTTTCGCAGCTGAAAACAGAGTTCCTCCCACTCCTGAGCGTGTCCTTTGTCTCTGAGAACAGCGTGGTGGCAGCTGTAAGTGTCTGCTAATTCCTCCTTGTAGAGCTTTGTCGTGTTTTAGACAGTTAGAATTAATAATAAACGAGCTGTGCCCTGGTGTCAGTGTTTGCATGTGGGAAGGGCAGGGTGGGAATGCTGAGGGGGTGTTCCCTGACGGGTTTTTGCTTGCAGGGCCACGACTGCTGCCCGATGCTCTTCAACTGTGACGAGCGTGGCGTGCTGAGCTTCGTTTCCAAACTAGACATTCCCAAACAGAGCATCCAGCGCAACATCTCGGCCATGGAGCGCTTCCGCAACATGGATAAAAGAGCCACCACGGAGGACCGTAACACCACCCTGGAGACACTGCACCAAAACAGTATAACGTGAGTGTCCTGCTGCCAGGGCCAGCCAGGGAATATGCTCCATGCCCACTGGGGGTTCTGCAAGCCCTCAGGTTTGCTGTACCACCAGGGTGTGGTTGGTATCCCTTTTTCCTTGTGGTCTTTCTCTAGTAGCTCTTTGTTTCTGGGATTTACGTGGGTGCTGGTGAAGTTAATCATTGACATGGCTACAGCTGTTTGCCTCGTGGTTAATGTTGTGTACCTTGGACACAGCTTATCTTATCAAATATGTGGGTAGTTCCCAAGAGGCTGGTGGCACTGTGCAAAATCCAGTCAGCAAAATCCACCTGAAATTCACGTGCCAACTTCCTATTTCAGATGTTACTGCTGTGTGTATTTATTTATTATGTATCACTGTTCTCAAACTGTAAGAGGGGAAATTTAGGTTAAACATACAGAAAAATCCTTCCCTGTGAGGGTGGGGGAGGCCTTGGCACAGGTTGCCTAGAGAAGCTGTGGCTGCTCCATCCTTGGAAGCTTTCAAGGCCAGGTTGGAGCAACCTGGGATAGTGGAAAGTGTCCCTGCCCATAGCAGGGAATGGGACTGGATAAACTTTAAGGTCCCTTCCACCCCAAACTATTCCACCATTCTGTTAATCAAAAGGATTCATTCAGGTTAATTGAATAAAATATCTTTGCATTAAAAAACTTATGTGATCCCAGAGGATGTTGAGGTATTTCTCTTTATTCAAGGAAAACATTTAGTCTCACCAAGCCATTAAAGAGCTTTCAGCATCTTTTTCTTGGCTTATTTTTCTGAGGCATTCTACCAAGATTCTAGTGTAGGCTCTGGTATAGTCATGTCTCCATCTGAAAGAGTAGGAGTAGAATTCAGCCCAAATTTCCCAGTTTCCTGGCTCTCTGGAATGGGTGTTGGAGCTCTCACTCTCTGTTTGCAGCCAAGTGTCTATTTACGAGATAGACAAACGGGATTGTCGGAAGTTCTGCACCACCGGCATCGATGGAGCAATGACCATCTGGGATTTTAAGGTAAAAATGTGCTTTTACTACCATGTCTGTGTGAACTAGCTGGGGTGGTGGTTTTGTTGGGTTTTTTTTTTGATCTCTAGTATCAATTCCTGGGGCTCAGCCCCAAGCCAGGTTTTAGTAGCAGCAGGAAATCCAGACTGGAATATGCAAAACCATTAGTGAAGTTCGTAAGAAAAACTGATCCAAGAATCTGCATAAAGGCAGATGCAGTTTGTTAACCAGATGGTGCTAATACAGATTTTTTAAAAAAATAGAATTACTTAATGTCCCTGTAGGAATCCCCTTAATTCTTTTATTCTCCAGCCTCAGCCACATTTGGGCTGGAAGAATTTGTACAGCACAATCCCTTGCCTCTTCCTTCTCCCATCCCATGAAAATCTGCTCATTGTCCTGCTGCAGAACATGGTCCTGTCCTCTCAGAATTAACTTACCCAAGGAGTAAGAAGTCTCTGACAGCTAGAAAATACAATATTGAAAACCCTAAAAGGAAGTATTAATGTCCATGCTTGCTTTGCTCAGGCCTGGCCAACAGAGGTCCCTGTTGGTCTTCCCAAAACTGGGATATGGGATCTGATTCAGGGAAAGAATAGATTGTGTTCTGTGGTGCCAGAGTGCTGTGGTGGGGACAGGAGTCAAACAAGGAGTTGAGGTGATCTCTAAGCTGCTTTAGTGGACTTTCAGGTCTGTATCATTGGCCTGTACATGCCTGAGTTTGAAAGGAATGACTGTTGTGGTCTCTTGCATTAGGAAGAAATCCTTTACTTAAAGAAGCTCTTCCCTATGAGTGTGGGAGGCCCTGGCACAGGTTGCCCAGAGAAGCTGTGGCTGCCCCTGGATCCCTGGAAGTGTCCAAGCCCAGTCTGGATGGGGCTTGGAGCAACCTGGGATATTGGAACACGTCTCTGGCCATGGCAGGGGCTGGAACGAGATGATCTTTAAGGTCCCTTCCATCCCAAACCATTCTGGGATTCCATCACTGAGTCTAATTTCAAATATTCATGTTTATGTGGTTTGTTAGCATTTACACTGAATTATTTAACCCAAGCTACTGCAGCAGATTGTAATTAAGATTTTTTTTTTCTCTTTCAAGACTTTAGAGTCCTCTATCCAAGGGCTACGAATCATGTAAAGATGGATTTCCATGATCTAGCAGGACAAACTGCTTGACAGAATGCAGCTCCCACATCTGCACAAACCTGAAAAGGGAGGAGGAGGAGGAAGGTGAAATATTTGGAAACACTGAGAAAATACAGCTTGGCAGATTTTCTTTTGACTCTAAATTTGGTGAATTGTGTTGGTTTCAAAATCAGCTGTGATTGTTCTTTTTTTTTTTTTTTTTTTTTGGTTGGTTGTTTCATTCCATTCTTTACCAAAGCTGCTCCTTAAGTAGTTTATTGCAGGAAGTTATGAATCACTAACTTAAAAGGGGAATTTTATGTAAATTGTCTGCTAGAAATAATAATAATAAAAAAGAGAAAAACTGATTCTTTGTTGGATGTTTATTGATTAAAAAAGGGATGTTAAGGGAGAGTGGGGAAAACCCTGCACTCATATTTTATGGCCTTAAAACAGGAGAAGTTCATCTTAACTGAAAGGTTCTAAAGTTAACACACCTGGAGTTCTGATGATCTGGATGTGAAGATTCAGATGAGCTTCGTCCAGGGGAATTCTTCCTTTGAGGTGATATTTTGGAGGATGAATGATTTTATCCTACTTCTTTTATTCTGTCTGCCTTGCATTTAATTCTTAACAACAGCAAATTAACCTGAATGTCTTTTTTGTCTGCTCAGTGGGTCACATTTTTCCAAAGGTGAGTGACCAGAATTACTTGTAGTAGGCTTTGGGACTGGCCCCAAGCCTGCTCCCAGGGCAGTGCTCAGGGGACAGGATGGAAAGCTCTGTGTGGAAAGTGAGACAAAAAAATCTGCTGAGCCTTGTCTGGGGAAGACAAATTAAAAGCCAACCACTTGGTAAGTCCATGAAACTTCAAGGCTGGGGAATCACCATCCCTGGAGGTGTTCAGGGAACAACTGGATGTGGCACTCAGTGCTCTGAGCTGGTTGGCAAGGTGGGGATTGGTCACAGGTTGGACTTGATGAACTTGAAGGTTTTTTTCCCCACCCTCAGTTGTTCTGGGATTCTGTGTCCTGTTTAAAGCTGAACTCTCAACCCATAAAATGCTGTATCTATAATGGCTGGTGGGCAGATGAAGCTCCAGCCAGAGGTGTCAGCATGGTCTGGCTTCTGTGCTGATCCTTTCTCCCCAGGTAGTTTTGCAGTTCAGCTCTGAGCCTCAGGAGGCATTTGCACACAACTTTCTTTATTCACAGGGTGTAGTTCCTCCTCCCTGTGTTGCTGCCTTGCTGTGCTCCGAGGGGATTAACTGGTCATGGCATTGCTTTACAAAGCTTGTCATTTCTGTAGAAAATGCAGAAGTGTCTTAAAAAAACCCCAATGACTAAATTTACCACTTCCTCTGGAACCAGAGTTGCTTCATACCCTGCTGGTTTCTCACCTCGGGGTGGGGCTGAAAGGGGAGGGTGAAAGATCAGCTCTGAGTGGCAGCCACTGCTCTCCATCACAGAGCTGGATCCTTCTCTGGGCTCCTTGTGTCTCTCACCTTCTCTCCTGACAATCAGGCTTGGCTCTGCAATTTCCTTTCCCTTCTAAAGATAAAATAATGAGTGTTTCATTCCTTGCAGTCAGGGGGTAGTATGGCTGGGATGGGTGGGCTGGGAAGCAGGGAATACTCACTGGAGCCTGCCTGCAACACTCCCCCAAACAGAATTGCTGCTGCTCATCATCTGCCCTGCCCCAGCCCCAGAGAAAACCCCACCAGAAGTGTCCCCATGACCCCAGTGTCTGTGCAGTGGGACAGTTCCTCTACAGCCTTTTTGAGGATGTGACTGTGGGGGCAGGAGGATCTTCCCACTTCAGAAACGGAAGAAAAACCAGGTAAAGGGTTTGGGCAAACATGAACCGGGTCTGGCAGAGGCCCAGCAGGGTTGAGCCTCCACCCCTGACTTCCACACTGCCAGATTTTCCCCCCATGGGCTATCGAGCCTTGGAGAGCCCCAGGCAGTGTCCAAAAGCAGTGGAGGCAGCTCCTGGCACTCGTTAGCACAGGCTGGAGCAGGAGCAGCCTGGAGATGGGTGCAAAGAGGAAAGGGGATGGCAGGTGAGGAGCAGGGGTCACACTGTCCTCTCCACTTAGTAACATACCCCAAAGCCTCCTGCAGAAATTAAAACTGACCCACAGTTCATTCCCCTCCCTGCCTGGAGGACATCTCAGGGTCTCCCCGTGTCTGCAGGGATTGTGACAGCACACAAGGAATGAAGCTCAGCTAGGGATGAGTATCAGGTGAGTATCAGGAGCAAGGGGCTGCCCTCTCTGTGCCCCCCTCACATAGGGATCCATTCTGCAGGTCAGCCAATGCCAGGTTATTTTATCCCTGAATTCCAGGTTAATGTATCCAAATCCTGCAGCTGAGAAGAGATCCTGCCCTCCCTGCACGGGACCCCAGCGTGCTGCTGTGCCGGTGCTGCGGCGTCACTCAGGGAGGGAAGGGGTGAGTGAGTGAATCCAGGCAGGAATGAGAAAAATTAGTTTCTCTGAAGCAGGAGGTGATAAAACCAGAGGGCTGAATGTCTGGTGCGTGGGGATACAGGCAGCCAGCCTGGGACTGGGTCCCACTGGGCTCTGTGGGATGCAGGAAGGAGCAGCAGCTGCTGCTGAGGACTCGGAGGGGTCCTGCAGATCTCCCCGGCCGTGGGAGGTGATGCAGATGGGGGTCTCGCCCCGGGTGGGCTCCAGGCACGGCTGTTCCCCTGTGGGGGCCAGCACAGGCATCGGGGCGTCCCCATCTCTCCGAAACACATCGGGGGCCGGGGGTGAACAACACTCCCGCTGCCAGAGGGAGACGGCGGGGATCCTTCCCTTCTGTTCTCCCGGCTGTGTCCTTCCCTGGAGCACCCAGGGCGAGCTGCCCACGTCGCACCGGGAGCATCCCGGGGCCGGGGGCCCGTCCACGTGCGGGGTGCCGGAGCGGCCTGGCCCGCAGGCACAGGGGCAGGGCGGCCGCAGAGCTGCTTTGCGCTCCCCCAACGCCCACGTAAGGAAGTGGTTGCATTTCTCGGAGAGGAAAAGGGAAGTCGGGCTGCCTCGGCGGGGCAGGCACAGCTCCAGCCGCTCGCTCCGGGCTCCGTTCGTGTCGACTGCCCAGAGTCCATGAACGAGCCCCGCCGCGTAGGAACCGAGCCCAGCCCGGCAAGGTAAGGACGGGCGGGCAGCTCTGTCACCCTGCCAGGACCTGGGGCTGTCCCCTGGGGCTGCGTCTGTCACCGCTCCTGGCGCTCACACCCTGCCCGAGGGTTCGGGGGGTGTCCCTCCGGGCTGGGGTCAGGGGGGTGCAGGCAGCCCCTTGACCCCTGCGAGTTTCGCTGTCGCTGCGTCTCTGATGTTTTGGGGTTTTCTCCCAGCTTTGTCAGCAAGTTTGAGGGTTTTTTTTTTCCCCTGCCGGCGGTCTGACAGCTTTGGGAGGGGGTTGGAAATGGTCCTGCTGTGGGGGTCCCGTCGAGGTTGGTGCCGGTAGAGGCAGGGCTGCCGCAATCAGTCCTCCCCTCCTCGGGAATCAGCTGCTTCCCGCTTTGCCCGGTGCGAGGAAGAGGAGGGTCGGGGCCGCCCTGGGACGGGGGTGTCCCCTCAGGGCCGGGCTGGCTCATGGGCTACCCCCGACCAACACTGGGATCTGAGGACGGGTGTCCAAAGCCTGGCTGGCAGGAGCACGGGGGGTGACACCTTCAGCTCCCGCAGGGAGCAGAGGGGCTCCCGGGGGTCGCTGTTGGGGTCTTGGTGCTGCAGGGGTCCATCACAGCGTCCGATGAGAGCTTCAGGGGGTCCCAGCCCCCAGCAGGATCCTCACTGGGTACAATCTCTCCTCCCGCCACCCCGCCAGGCTCGTAAAAACCCAAACTCCAGCTCCTCTAGTGTCTGGCTTCCTCCCGGGACTGGGAGGAGCCCGCGGCAATCGGCTCTGCCAAGGTTTGGTTATCTCCTCCGAGGATGTTTCCGAACTGCTTGGACTGGCCGGGAAGATAACGGAGCTGCTCCAGCTCCCAGTCCCGCCCTGGCTGGCCTTCGGAAAATTCCCATTTTCCTCCCTCAAGAGCCCCTGGGCTGGGGGGAGTGGGGATGTAACCACAGCTCCTCTGATGCTCTTCCCAGCTGGGGAAGGGGCTGCCGAGCCCCCGTGGGTCCCTCCAGGGCAGGAGCAGGACTCAGCCAGCGGGGCACCAGCAGGGAACTGGCTGGTTTCCACCTGGAAAAAGAAAAAGTACTGCTGTTTTCTTAATGTCGAAGCCAGAAAACACCTCGGTGTTTCCTGCCTCTCATCCTTCCTCCAGAGAGCCCTTTCAGCCGAGTGCCCATTTCAGCCAAATCCCTTTTTCACACATTTTCTCTCTCCTGACCTCTTGTAATGCTGACAGCAGTGTTCCTGTCGCTGATGATTTTGTCTGTCCCTCGTGGTGCTGCTCCACCTGCAGGGCTCGAGGGAGAGGCCCGGGGTGACAGCAGCTTTGTACCCTCCTTGGGACACCCTGTGCTGCATCCCAGGGGGATTAGTGGGGCTGGAATAGGGCAGCTGCCTCCTCATCCATGCCCATGTCCTTGGCCAGGGGATGTGTGACAGCAGGGCTCATGCCCTGCTGGAATCAGCACTGGAATTTCTCCACATGCAGAAGGCAGGTGAAGGAGCTCCTCAGATTTTCTTTTCCTCAGCCCAGGGATGGAGCTTTGCTAAGAGGGACTTTTTTTCCTTCCCCTGTAACTTTTTTAACTGCCAAAGAAAACAGGAGGTGTTCAGGGAGTTCCCAAAATAGCCGAGAGCAGGCTGTGAGTAATTCCTGTCTGCCACACCCTGGCGAGGTGTTTCCCTACATCCCTGCACTCCCGGGTGGCCAAGGGGCTGTGACACTGCTTGGAGCCCTTCCCAGTCCTGTGGCACCTGGAGGAGACTTTGGGACAAACTGCTTCATCCCATGACATTTGGGGACCAGCAGGAATGGTGGGAGTTCAGCCAGGAGAGGGATTAGTCCTGAGGGCTGAGCACTGATTGGAGGGAAGTGCCTCCATGGGGCTTTGGCTTTTCCTAAATGAGAGGTGTGGAAGGAGTGAGTGGATCTGGCCCTGTTGGGGTGGACAGAGAAGGTGCTACCCGTGATGGGACCCCAGGGGTGCACATGGGGCTGCTGGCAGCAGGGTCCCTATGTGCCCAGCCGACTCCTGCCCAGCAAATTCCAGCCAACTGGAGCAGTATGACAGCAGGGTTTAGAAGTTCCTGGAAATGGACAGTTTCTGAGCTTGGAAATCCTCAGGAAAACGCTCTCCCCGACAGAGGAGAGACATGGTGGGCTGCAGCACAGGTATGATCCCAGTGGGAAGGATCATTCTGTGGGGCTGGAGCTGGGATCTTGTCCCTGTGTCTGCAGCAGAGTGTCCTGACAGCCTGCGGGTCTCTCCCTGTCCCCAGCCCGTGAGCCATGGCCTACCACAGCTTCCTGCTGGAGCCCATCAGCTGCCATGCCTGGAACAAGGACCGCACCCGTGAGTACACCTGGGGCACCCCGAAATTCCCAAGGACATCCCCAGGCACTGTCCTGGCTGAACATCCCCGTGTGGTGGGCTTGGACCCCGGGATGCTCCGGGGCGGGGCAGAGCTGGGCTGGGGCTGGGTTTGGGGAAGTAGATCCTTGGGGGCTGGGACAGAACATTCCCCTGTGTTCCCCGGCCCCACTGCCGGGACAGAGCCTGGCACAGAGGTGCCAGCGCAGCGTCCGGCCCCGAGGCACCGGCAGGGGAGGGATGGACAGGGAGCAGAGCCGGGTGATTCACGGCCGATGGCATTTCCCGGCCGCGGCCCGGGGGATGTGGGAGAACAAAAAGCGCTTTCTCTGCTGCGGCCAGCGCGCCGGGCAGGCGGGGCGGGATGGGGCTGGATTTGGGAACTGTGCACCCGCAGCCGTCCTGTTCCATCCCATCCTGTCCCGTCCTGTCCTGTCTCATCCCACCAACCCCATGGGACCACACTGTAGGGAAGAGAGGACACTGGGCTGTGGGGTGCAGGGTTCTCCCTTCCCACAGGGACAATTTGCAGCATCAGGGCAGTGCAGGACCAGGGCTGAGGGGCTTGGTGGGACCCCCCCCCCAAAGCAGCTGGGGCTCGGTGGGGACCTGGAGCCCAGGAAGGGGTGGGTGGGTGCTGGTTGGTGACCCAGGGGAGGGCTTTACCCCGGCCTCTTGTCACCCCCAGAGATCGCCCTGTGCCCCAACAACCACGAGGTTCACATCTACCGCAAGGATGGAGCCAAGTGGAGCAAAATCCACGAGCTGAAGGAGCACAATGGGCAGGTGACAGGTGAGTCCTGGCTGGCAGAGGGGACAGGATGGTGGGTGGGGCTGTCCCAGAGCTGCTCCCAGCCCTGCTCGTGGCACTGGCACCCAGCGGATGGGGGCTGTGCAGGGGTGGAAGAGAATGGAGCAGGTTGTGTCCAGATGAAGGCAGCCAGGGGTGGGATGGACGGGATGGGAGAGATGGAGAGGGATGAGGTGGAGGGAAGGAAGGAGGGAGGGAGGGATAGGAAGGGACATGGGTGAATGGGGGAAATGGGGTGAAATGGAATGGAATAGTGTGGGGTGGATGGGGTAGGGTGGAATGAGGGATGGGTGGATGGATAGATGATGGATATATGGGAGATGGGTTGGGATGGAGTGGTGTGGGAGGCTTGGGAAGGGATGGGGTGGAATGAGATGGAGGGATGGATGAAAGAGATGGGGTGGGACGGGCTGGCATGGAATGCTTTGAGGTGGGAGGGATGGGAATGTGGGGCAATGAGGAACTGTGGAGCAGCAACCACCTGCAACAACCACACCTCCAGCCATCCCCCAGCCCCGAGTCCCACCTCCCCATTCCCATTCCACCATCATCCCTCTCTGCCTTCCAGGCATCGACTGGGCCCCAGAGAGCAACCGGCTGGTGACGTGTGGGACCGACCGCAACGCCTACGTGTGGACCCTGAAGGGCAACGTCTGGAAGCCCACCCTGGTCATCCTGCGCATCAACCGCGCCGCCCGCTGCGTCAAGTGGTCCCCCAAGGAGAACAAGTTCGCCGTGGGCAGCGGCTCCCGCCTCATCTCCATCTGCTACTTCGAGCAGGAGAACGACTGGTGAGGCCCTGGCACAGCCTGTCCTGAGGGAAGAAGAGGGGGGGTGGATGGGTGGATGGGTGGATGGATGGATGGATGGATGGATGGATGGATGGATGGATGGATGGATGGATGGATGGATGGATGGATGGACAGGGAAATAAGAGACTTGAGGAGGTGGAGACAGATGGGAAAACAGAAGGATGGACTCCTCATGCCCAAGTTGCTGCTGCAGGACCGTGGCCCAGGGCAGCTCCTGGTGCATTTGGAGCCCTGACCAACATCAGCCAGCTCCCCAAAATCCCAAGGGGGCTCTGGGGATGGTGGTGCTGCCCCTCTGCTGCCACCCCCTCTCCACACAGGTGGGTTTGCAAGCACATCAAGAAGCCCATCCGCTCGACTGTGCTCAGCCTCGACTGGCACCCCAACAACATCCTCCTGGCTGCTGGCTCCTGTGACTTCAAGTGCAGGTGAGGAGCAGGGGTGGGGTGACTGGAGGGCCTCATGCAGGGGGATCCCCAAGGATGGGTTGGGGAGGCAGTCTTCACCCCAGGTGCTGTTTGGAGCAGTGAATGGAGCACAGGAGAGATGCAGGGAGGTCTGGGGACCATCCCAGGGATACAGCACCTGTGGGAGGTAGGGGGGCACCCCACAGGCTCTGGCAGGGAAACTGAGTCACACAATTGAGGCAAGGGGCAGGGATGAAGGTGGCATAGGTCCTGCATCCAGGGACACATGGCAAGGTTCTCCCCCTCCCAGGATCTTCTCAGCCTACATCAAGGAGGTGGAGGAGCGGCCCAGCCCCACACCCTGGGGCTCCAAGATGCCCTTTGGGGAGCTGATGTTCGAGTCGAGCAGCAGCTGTGGGTGGGTGCACAGCATCTGCTTCTCAGCCAGTGGCTCCCGTGTGGCCTGGGTGAGCCATGACAGCACCCTGTGCCTCGCCGACGCCGGCAAGAAGATGGCGTAAGCAGGGCTGGGGACAGGAGGGGGCTTGGGGGGACTGGGGGAGGCTGTGCTGGGGGTGGCAGCAGGGGTTGACCTCCAAACCAACATGGGGATGGAGGTATCTGAGTTGGGTTGGGCCAAGAGCAATCCCAGAGTGTCCCTACACATGGGTGGGGAAGGGTTCAGCCTCAGGAGCTGGGGTAGCCCTGGAGCAGGCATAGGTATCCCTGACCATCCCTGGAGTATCTCAGAATATCTCTGACCATCTCTGGGCATCCCTGTACATGGGTGTGGGACACAGAGGGCTCAGCCCCGGGACCTGGGACACCCCTGGAACATTCCCATATCACCACGGGTGAAGGAGGTGGTGTCTCCCCTTGTGGGTTCCACCCGTGTGACGAGCTGTGCCAGTCTCAGCACTGAGGCTGAAGCTCAGCTCGTTGTTGACACCTCGCAGTGTTGCCTCCCTGTGCACCGAGACCCTGCCCCTGCTGGCTGTCACCTTCATCACCGAGAACAGCCTGGTGGCCGCGGTGAGTCGGGGCGGGGGCACGGGGTGGGTGGAGCCGGCTGGAGCCGGCCGGAGGGTGCTGAGCAGGGCAGGTTTGTTCCCCAGGGCCACGACTGCTGCCCGATGCTGTTCACCTACGAGGAGAACCAGGGCACGCTGACCTTCGGGGGGAAGCTGGATGTCCCCAAGCAGAGCTCCCAGCGCGGCCTCACCGCCCGCGAGCGCTTCCAGAACCTGGACAAGAAAGCGAGCTCGGACACGGCCAACGCCACCCTGGACACCCTGCACAAGAACAGCATCAGGTGTGGGGCAGGGAGGGACAGGCTTGGGGTCTCCTCGGGGGCTGCTTGGGGGTGATGATCCCTGAGCATTCCCTGGGTGTGCTGCTGTCCAGCCCTGGAGCATCCTTGGATATCCCCAGAATGTCCCTGAGCATCCCTGCAAGTGGGAGGGAGAGACTGAGGCTCCAGGAGCTGTGACAGCCCTGTGTATCCCTGAGTTTCTCAGGGTATTCCTGAGCATGCCTGGGTGTCCCCAGAGCATCCTTTGCATATGGGAACAGGGGAGAGAGAGGTCTAGTCCCAAAAGCTGGGACAGTCCTGGAGCATCCTTGGAGCATCCCTGGGTATCCCCAGTGCCTTCCTGCACTGGTGGAGGAGATGAAGGGGTCCAGCCCCACTCCCACCCCTGGCTGCCAGGCAGCTCCAAGGGCTCAGCACTGGGGCTGATTCCTGCTCCCTCTTTGCACCCACAGCCAGATCTCAGTGCTGACAGGTGGGAAAGACAAGTGCTCCCAGTTCTGCACCACGGGGATGGACGGGGGCATGAGCATCTGGGATGTCAAGGTAAGGAATCCCCGTGGACCCCTCAGGCTGGGAGTACCCAGTGTTGAACCATCTTCCCTCCCAGTTCCCCCCTTTCAGTTCCCCAGCCACTCCCAGCTTCTTTGGAAAGCAACGAGCTGATGAACACCCTCCTGTTTCATTTCAGAGCCTGGAGTCGGCACTGAAGGATCTCAAGATCAAATGAAGGAACCATCTGGGAAGGCTATCCCAGCTTCCAGCTGCTCCTGCTCTGCCCCCTGCCTGCTGCCCTCCCCCTGTGCCACACAACCCGGCCACGATGCCACCAGTGCCTGTCCCTGCTGCCAGCCAGCCCTGGTGGCTGTTTCCAGACAAAGAAAACCATTTTTCTTACTATTTTTTACCATCCTTCCCGATGCTGGTCATACATTGCTTGGAGAAATACCAAATAAAGGATTTTTTCCCAGAATAAATCAAAATGGGGTGTGTTTTTGCACAGTTTTAGAACAAGTTCAGTGCAGAGGTGTGATCAGGGCAGATCATGGTGCTCATCACGGGTGGTCATGTCCTTTTTGCCACCAGTGCTGAAGGAGAATTGGGACTGTGAGGATAAAGGGAATGTCACTTTTCCTTCCCTGCTTCAGCACCATTTCAAAACAGGACTGGTGTTAGGGAAAAGGGAGGGCAGAGGATGGAGGTGGCCAGGGAGCACAGGTTTCCCATTCTCTGAGTTCCCTGATAAAGCCCAGTCAGGTGGGCAATTCCCAAACCTGGAGCTCAGAGTCCTTGGGCTGCCCAACTAATCCTGTGCCTTTCCAGCCTCTTATCTCAGGAGCAGATCAGTCCCAACACCACCCACAGCCTGGGAAGGGAGCACAGCCTGGCAGAGGGACAGTGACATTTGAGTTCTGCTCCAGCCCTCAGTGAGTGGGAGGTGTTACTCAGAGATTTTTCCACCCGTTTCCATGTGTTCACAAGTGTCAACCCTCTCCCCCTGTGGCTCTTATCCCACTCTATCCCAGGCATCAGCCCAAAAACTCCCTCTGTCCTGCCCCATCCAGCTCCCTGTGCTCCAAGGATCACCCAACCTTCCCGTGTCAGGCCATCCCCACCACATCAGTTCCTCCCTCTTGGAGCTAACAGCACAGGCACCTCTCCTGCCAGCACCTGCTCATCCTCCACAGCTCCCTGAGGATATTTCCTAACCCAAACCTTGGCTTGGTCTGAGCTGTGGTTTGAGCCAGCAGCTCATGGTGACATTCCCTGGGGCACAGTCCTGTATCACACGGAGTCCATGCAGCCAGGCATGGCCAGGGTGACACAGAACAAATCCCATTTGTCACCTTCATCTCCACAGCTGCAATCCCTCTGCCAGTGACTTCCAGTGCTCCAAGCCCTGGGGCTGGATCTTCTCCAGCCTTTGGGAATCGAGTCTGGGAAGCACTGGTGTCCCTGAACAGGCTGGCAGCAGGACTCCCAGACCCCCTGGGGCACAGCAGGCCGGAGCATCTCCCCTCCAGAGACATCTGAGAGGAGGTGACAGTTCAGTGACTGCCCTTCTGACAGGGGACTAGGCCAGACAGTGGCCTGAGGGTAATTGTTTCCTCCACCGTGATAAACAGATTGTGCAAGACATCCATCAGAATCAGCAGGAGAAGGTTTTTCCCTCCAGGCTGTGTGAGCTGAACCCAGAGTCCAACTCCACACCACAACCAGCAGCCTCCAGCAGCAGCTGAGCCTCCCCCAGGACCCCCCAGCTGTGCCCTTCACACACACATGAGGCCACAGCAGTTCTGATAACTTACAGTTTAATCAGCCAAATATACAAGTTCTCTTGGTGGTTTTTAAACTTGATCAAGGGTTTTTTTTTTTTTGTTTGCTTTTGTGGGTTTTTTTGCTTTTTGGGTTTTTCTTTCCATCTGGATCTGACACAATAAATGTTGTTTGTTTTTCTCCTTTAAACAAAGGATGATGTGGTTAAAAACTGGCACTATCCCTAATAAGGAGGAGAAAAAGAAAATGAAGAGGAGGGAAAAGGGGAGACTGGCTGCAAGAAAGGAGGGATGAATCCGGGAAGGAACGGCACTCCAGATGTCCATGAAGTCAGGCTCCCAGCTTATACTGCAACACCCTGCAGTGAAATTTGATGGGCTCTTTGCCAACTGGATTCCTCAGATACATTATCCTTTGGGATTTCACACCAAGTCAGTTCCCCACCCCATGCCCCACCCCAAAATGACCCCACAATCTATCTCCTTGCAATCTAGTATTTGAAGCACATCCCCTCCCACACAGCCCCCTCCCACCCTGCCCCCCTCCCACCGTCTACGAGTTCTTGATCCTAAAAACAGCAAAAACATTCATGTTTCCGAACTGTTACAGGGAATTGCTGTCCAGCACAGCTCTGCACTGCAGAGAGCAGCTGCCCCTAACCCCAAATGGAAATCTGTGCCAGGATGAGGACAAACACATCGTCAGTGTCTCTTGGAGGTGGAGGTGAGGTCAATGCTGCAGGACGCCCTGCGTGGCATCGGTGGAAGGCGACACGGCAGAGCTCCCAGCAGGGCCAGGCACAGTTCCCTGGTGTTTCCTCCTCTTGCATGGCCTGTGCTTACTTGTTAAGGGATAGTGACTGCAGTCTTTTACCTGCCATGGCCGCTTCGTCTTTTGCTGGGGAGGAAAACAACAGTTCCATCATTTCATGGTGCAGATCAGGGGCTGGGGGTGGATTGGCAGCCCCAGGGATCAGAATCCTGCCAGTTGGGTAATGGAGAAAATCCCACCCTTCCCATCAGTTTCTCAGAGGTAAGAGGGACAGCTCCTCTTGTATGTTACCTTCTATCCCAGGCCCCTCTCCAGGTGTCCATAGATCACCCTGATGCCCAAATTTTTCTGTGGAAACCACCAAGGAGCTGTGTTCAGATTTCTGGTTCATACCTCCCAGGAAAAGGCCAGGAAGGGAAGGAGTGCTGTGAACTCCCTGGGCAGTTCAGATCCCCACGTGCAAAACAGATAAATCACCCAGCAAAAGGAGCCTGCTAAACCCCCAAACTGGAGCCAGGGGACAAGATGGATATCAAGGGCAATTCCCTTCTCTCTTTCCCTGCTCCGGTGTCCAAGTTCTTGTTTATAAAGCAAGAACTTTATGAGAGGGAAACAGCTGAGCCTGGCTTTGCTGAGGGGAGTTGATGACACTCAGCAACAGTGCACAGGCTCAGATGAGGGATATGTGCCTCTTGGCACTGCAGCCACAGCATGGAGAGGTAGGAGAATATGATTAATGATTTTCTAACCTTTTCTTTCTTCTTCTTTCTTTCTGGCAGCTTCTTCCCTTTGCTTCCGAATGATGGCTAATCGGGCAAGGTCTGCCTTGGCTTGCTCTGTTTTCCCAGCTAGGTGCATTTTCATGTATCTTTCTTTTGCCTTTTGCTTCTCTATTTCCTCTCTGCCCAAAGGAAACACACCAATCACCAGAATATCCAGGCAAGCCCACGTGAACAGGCAGAGGGGGGCCTTCCAACCAGAAAAAAACCCCAAAACTGGGGGTCCTTCATCAGTTTTCAAGCACAGGTTCTGTCTATTTGCAGGGTTTCAACAGGGGTGAGGTGAGAGATTATTTCTACCTTCCTTTAGCTAAGTGAGGACATGGACACACAAGGATGTCAAATTAATTAGCCCCACACCACAAGAACTCTGACATGTTTTTCCCAGCCGTACTCTCAAAGGTGTCCTTCTGCTGAAGCAATCTATCCCAAATAAAGATTAAACCTTCCCTTTCAAACCTCACCATTGTTAATTGAAACTAGAAGATGAAACTTTGGTTTTCAGGTTATTCATCTGCACAGATAAAAATTTCACCACAATATCTGGAATCTGGGAAACTGCTACCTGTCACCAGGGCACCTTCTGCAGTGAGAATTAAGTGGATCTAAAGGTGACATCTGGTTAATGGATTTCTGTTCTGATTTTTGACATAAAACTTCAGGAAAGGAATGGCCTAAATCCCTTTTTTCACAGCAGTATGATTTCAGGGTTTCAGTTGGGTCTAATTTTTGGCATAAAACCTTAGGAAAGGAAATATCTAAATCCCTTCCTCTCAGAGCACCAGGGCAGGCTGCCTGGTTCCAGGATAGCCACAGCTGCTCCCAGAGGACAGACAACTCCTGTGACGTTCCTAAGGAACCACATTTTGAAGCACAGTGAGCCCAGTTTGCTGCTGCTCAGTTCCTGCTTTAGGCAGCAACACACTTTTAAGAGCCTCCCTGAAACACTGACACAGAGCAGGGGAAACACCTCCCAGCAGCAAGGCTGAAATTCCACCCACCTCTCTCGTCGTGAGAGCTCCTTGGGTCCATCCAGGTCCAGCTGAGTGACTTTTTTGGTTGTCTGAATGACACGGTTGGGGTTCTCTATGTCTATCAACCCCTCCACTCCTTTGCGCTTTTGCTGCGGGTCAAGAACAAGAGGGAGGTTGAGGAGCTCTCACACCCAGCTCTGGTTGTACCAGAGAACCCCCAAACCCACTGCAAAGCACCCCAAAAGCACAAGCCAAGGTTTTACTACTAGCCAGTAAAACCATTTATGAATCAAGGCACCTTCAGCTTTTTAAAAAGACCTTGTTGCCTTTGTATTTCATTTGTAAATATTCACAAGTTTTCACTCTGAGGGTAAAATGCTCTCAAGTGAGCGTTTTTTGGCTTCTAAAAGTAGTTGTATAAAAAATGCACTCTAGGTAGCTCTGCTCAGAATCCAGAGTGTGCATCTCTTCCTCAGCTCAAGTATTAGGTGCCTTAAGTGCCCTGAGAATGCAGTACCTGATAATCCTCATCATCTTCATCACTCTCATCTGAATCTAAAGATTTCTTCTCCTTTTTAGGGTCCCCTGTTGCTCCTTCACCTCCTTCTTCTTGCTCCTCCTCTTCCTACAAAATCAGAGGAAATGTATGTCACTAAAAATCCCAAACCCAGCTGTTAAATGGGATTTTGGAGGGATGAGAGACAGCTCCAAGCACTGCTGTTCCTGACATGGCCTTGTGCCACCAAGGGGCTGTCACAGAGTGAGAGCTCTTCCTCAGCAACAGCATCACCTCCAAACAACTCTGCTGCTCCAACAGGAAAATTACTGTAAAAGACTATAAAATTACTGTAAAAGACCACTAACACTTTACTCTCCCCAAATGAAAGCTCTCCAGAAGAATTTTGGTCTGGGTTTCCAGTGCACACTACCTCAGAGACTGGAAACTACATGGATGCAGCTTAGAGCTGGGTCCCATCCTGAGTGTGGATAAATAAAAACACCTAGAAGAGAAAACTGACAACCATCAACCAGAGCATTATTATCAAGGAATTACAACCCTTTTAGTACAGGAAGGAAGCACAGCTTCCACCAGTCAGAAGCCTGGGAATTAATTTCTGAACCATAGGAAGAACCAGCATGGATGTGAACAGCTTGTTTTACACTACCAACATCTCTCATCAAGCAACCAGCAAAGTGGATGAGCAAGGAACAGTAAGAGGAGTAATTTTGTTAATTGTGGGGGTTTTAAAAAAAGCTTTCCTTAATAAATCAGTGTTAGATGTAACCATCACTATGTGATATGGATTATCACAAAAAATAAATCCTTCTCAAAGAGCAGTTCTCTGGTTTGCTGTGAAACAAGACACACATTTCAAGTGGGTCCTGCTTTTCTGTTCCATATTCAGTATTTTTATGAACAGCATGGAAGCAGAGAACACTTACACAGTTCGTGAATGACACCACACTGGCAGGAGTTGGAATTATTTTGGAAAACAGGATGAGACTCATAAGTGGTTTCAGAATTTGGAAATACGGCATGAAACAAAGAAGGTGGAATCAGAAACTAACCAAGAGGAGTCACACATTGGAAGAGGAAATCCAACACAAAGCTGGAATATGTGGCTAAGCAGCAAACCAAACAATCATCTTGAGTTCCAGCTGGGCAAAACATTAAAAAGGACTCAACACTATGGCTCAGAACTGCTTGAGAGTCATCTCGGAGGTATTCACCAAGATTTCCTACACAGGCTGTAATTATCCTCCTGTGGTCAGTGCTGTGAGGCCTCAGCTGGAACTGTGTATTTGGGCTGAGGCAGCACTTTCAGAAAGTCACAGAAAAATACTGGAGTGTCACCAGAACTGTGATAAGTTGGGAATAAAGAAAGCAAGAGCCCCCAAAAGCAGCCAAGGCTTTTATGACAGCAATCAGGTCGTGGTGGAAGTGGGGGGAGCTGTTACAGCCCAATGCTGGGGCACAGAAACACACCCACAAGAGGCCCCACACCAGAAAACACTGTTATCTCTCCCTACAAGTCAGAGGCAAACAAGAAAATCATGTGTCCAGGAAGAAGTCGAAGGAGTTTGGTCCAAAAAATCTACAACAGAAAGAGGGCAAATACAGTAATTTCAACATACAATAACATGACAAGACGTGGCCCTTGTTCTCCAAAGACAAGCTGCAGAACAAATGAGCTGACACTGAAGACTGGAATGATGAAATATGAGGGGAAAAGATCTCCAGAGCTGCTGTGTAATCAGCTCCCCCATCCTTTAACCTTCAAATGCTGCCCTGGGTGGTCTCCCAGGCCTCAGGAAGCAGACTGGGTGACACCCTGGAGTCTCCCCAGCTGGAGATATTTGGGATCCACACTGGACCACTGCTGGAATGATCTGCAGCACTTGGCCAAGCTGCCATTGCTCCTGAACAGTGAATAACCAGAATGGATAAGGCAGGAATTAGGACAAAAACACATACCCTTGCCTTTTGCTTTTCTGCTTGGAGCTGGGCATCAATCTCCTCAGGACTCGTGTACTGCCTTGCTCGGCCTTTGTGGCCTCCTTTTCTACCTGCACAAAATAATAAAAATAACAAATGGTTTAGTGGTAACCTCCAGAAAGGTCTGCTCCTCCTGCAGCACTCTCTGCATTTTAGATGTAGATAGGACAAACCAAAACAGCTCCTCTGATAGACCCTAAACAACAAAAACCCCCACTGAACTTGGTGAAATGCTCCAAGAGTTTTAGGTGAGATGCACAGAGAATTGGGATTATTGATATCACCCTTCCCTGCCTGTGCTCGTGGCCTCTCCAGTTCCCTTCCCAGGCTGGCAAGGGATGCTCAGTCCCACTGCAGATCCCAGTTTCCTGCACAGGAGGTGTTCTTGTGGTTACAACCAACATTCCAACAAGCTTGGCTCCTTATCCCCTCCCACTGTGCCAGGAGAAAATAGGAAGCTAACTGCACAAAAGCTTTGGGAATTACAGTGTGAGCTGAAGAAGTACTAAAAGAACCCTCCATATTTTTCTTCTTTCTCCATATTTTACTGCTTTACGAGGAAAAATAAAAACAAGCTCTAGGAACCAAGAAGGGGAGTCACTGTGGCTGGCACTGCCCCAAGTTCCAAATGAACTGCTGAAGCCATGAGTGCTCCCTTCAAGCCACTGCTCTGGTTCTGCTCTTCCAGCCCAAAGAACTGGGAAGGAAGTTGGACAGAGCCAGCCCCCAGCCTTGAGCGAGGGAGACTGGCAAAAGGCAAACACTCTGGCAAGGCAGCTCTCTGCCACTGCAGGAGTCCTGGAAGTCCCATGGAAGGAGAGGAAACACTGGATCTCTCTTATCCTCCCCCCTTCACCTGCCAAGGACAATGGGAACCTGACAGTGATGGGGAGGGATAAGGGATCATCCCTCCCTCCTTGGCACTGTGTGGGATCCATGGGAGACCTGCCACTGCTCTCTCTCTGTGTGCTGTTGGACTGGGAGGCACTGGGAGCCTTGGAGATCCAATATTTTCTGACCAATTCTCCTGGCTCAGCACAGACAAACTCTCACAATGCTTTCTTTCTGTCCCAAAACCCCACTGTGAAGCTTTACAGAAACTCCTGAGATGTTTTTCCAAAAGAAATGGGTAAGTGCAGAGACCAAATTCTTCTCCCTGGACTCAGCTGGGAAAGCTCATGGGCTCTCAAACCCTAAGCACAACCAAAAGCTTTGGTGCAGCCAGACAGGTGTTTTCTGTTTGTCTGTTCCCAGCCATCCCACGTGGGAACACTGACACCCCCTGGAAGGAGATCTGCCATGGGAATGCTCCTGGAGAGACATTACCTCACTGCCCAGCACATGACATCACCCCAAATGGAACAACGGTGACATCTGTGACACAGCAACCCCTAAATAACCAAACTGTGCTCCCAGGCCGGCCAGGGCCAGGCTCCTCCCCCAGCTGCTCCAGAATTCCACACTGGGCTCAGGACCAAGGAACACAAACTGCTCATTACTGCAAATAAACAGTGGTGATAAGGGGGAGAAGCAGCTAAAGAGAAATTATTTTACACTAAAAGCCTAAAAACAAGCAAATGGAAGAATGAAGCCCATGGGAGCTCAGCACAGTGCAGAGATGGGGCTCTGCTCCCACAGGGAGATCAAACCTCACATCAGACACGGGGAGCCAGTCCAACACCTGCCAGTGACCAGCTCTGTGCCTCAGTTTTCCCGTCTGAAAACAGGGATAATGCTTCTTTTCCACCTCTGTGAAGCACTTTTAAAATAGAATCACCTGCAGATTTCATCTGCAGCAAATCCTAGTGGTGCCCAGGCAGGCCCATGTTCAAAGACATCCGTCTTCAGCTTTAAACAGCCTAATTAAGAAATTTACATGAAAGAGAATGGAATGATACCGACGGAATCTCTTCTTTTTAAAATCAAAGTATTAGGGGAAAAAATTAATCAGAAATACTCCTGTAAAAATTTATTAGTAGCTGGTTAATGCCCCTCCCTTTCATATTAACAGTGAGTGCCAAAATCCACTCTTCTGCCAACAATCCAACAACTTGCGGTGACCTGGGGAGGAAAACAACCAAAGACCCCTGTTCTTCCAAAAAGGAAAAGGTTTAAATCAAACATCTAAATCTGTGCAATGAAATAAAGAGCAGGAAATCCTGAAGTGACACAGCATTTAAACATGAAAAATGGGGTTATAACCCATTACAGTTCTTTGCCTTCATAAAAACCACGTGAAAGCTTCAGCCCCATCTCCTATCACTGTGCAAATGGACCCAAAATGAAGTGCTGAAATAAAATCTAAGCAAGGAATCAGTTTGGTGCTAAAGGCTGGGAAATGCTGATGAAACAAAGCAAAGCCAACTGCAGGGAAGAGGAATGACGAGGGCTGGTTTTTAACGTGTGTGACCGGGGTTTGCAAGAGCCAATTATGCAGATGGTGCATGTGGAGAAGGTTCTGGGTGGATCCTGCTGAGCCCTGACAGCCCGGCAGTGCCTCATCCCCGCTCCTGAATCACACCAGGAGCAAGTCGGTGCCCGCTCCGGAACACCCAAAACGCGGCGCTGCCGGAAACCACATCAAAGGAGCCGCGTTTGGAGCCCCTGAACCCCCCCGGGGCGGGATCCCCTCCCCGAGCGCCCGCTCGGATCGCCCGGGCCGGGACGGCCGCCAGGCCCCGGTGGGGCTGTCCCCACCTCCCCGAGGCTCCGTGAGCCCCACGCCCCGTCCCGGGGGAACCGGCCGCGCTTCCCGTGCCAGCGGGAGCACATGGAGCTCAGCGCGGTCGCACGGGAGGCCCGGACGCTCCGGGGGGATGCTGCAATACCGCGGCACTTCGGGGGGCACAGAGCGGCCCCTGGCTCCGTGAGGGGCGCGGGGAACGCGCCGTCCCCTGAGGGGCGGGGAGGGGGCGAGGCACCCCCGGAGCCCCCGAGAATGGGGCGGGGGGGAAAGAGAACCCCAGACCCCCCCAGAGCCCAAACACAGCCGGGGGGGCAGCGCGGGGACCGCCGCCCGCCGCCGGTAAGGGGGAAAGCGATCCCCGCAGGCTCCCCCGAGGCCGGGGAGAGCGGACCCGCCGCGGCATCTTTACAGCCGGGGAGCGAACACGAGCCCTGCCCGCGCCGGGGCCGGGGCGGCCCACACACCCCCTCAGCCCCCTCCTCTCTGTCCCCCGCGTCCCCCCCGCCGCCGCAAGAAGGAAGCAATGAAGCCAAG
>JANPWX010000033.1:4600245-4666050 GCA_024734555.1 Trochalopteron elliotii
GGTGCGGGCCGGGCCGGGCCCGCCCGGGCCCGCCCGCCCGCCGCTACCAACACCGCCACCATTCCGCCCCTACCTTCCCGTTGTCGGCGGCCCCCAGCTGCCACCATGCAAGAGCTCATCGCCAGCGTGGACCACATCACGTTCGACCTGGAGCTGGCCGTGGAGCAGCAGCTGGGGGCACAGCCGCTTCCCTTCCCTGGCATGGACAGTGCGTGTGGGCTCTCCTCCGCGGGCCGCTCGGGCTGGGGCCATGGGGCCGACGAGGGTGGGCTGGGCAGGGCTGGGGTTCCTGGGAGGTTTCCAGAGATCTGAGCGTCTTCCTCAGGTCTTAACCATAGATCCACCCAACTTCTGCTTTCCCCGTGAGGCTTCTGTCATAACCCAGATGTTTTTCTTTTCTACTTAGTGAAATCTATAGTTACTGCCAGCCAGGCTGGAAAATTAAAGTTGAGATGTTACCGTGAATAAACATCACTCTCCTTCACAGTACTTTGTATTTGCTTTTTCGTTCCCTTTTGGTAGTTGAGGTATTTCGATGGGAAGAGTCATCATATTTAGGTATATCCATGGCAGAATGTCTAAATCTTTTCCTTCAGTCTGACACAGACTCAAGAGACTCATAGTTTGCTGAGTTTTTCTGACTGGGCTACTAAGCTTGTGTTTAACTCCCTTGAATGTTCCTCTTCATCAGGACTAACAAGGGATAACATGCTAATGGTTGTTTCAGGCAGTTCTGGTGAAGAAATATAAGACTTTAGTGTCATGACTACAAATAACAGGGTTCAGGAGTTGGACTTCGATGATCCCTGTGGGTCCCATCCAACTCAGGGTATTTTTTGGTGTGACTGACTTAACAGCAGAGGAAAACCCAGTTGAGAACTTGAATAGCTGAAAAGCAAAACAAGCACCTCCTAATCTCTGCAAATTCCCCTTGGTGTCACTCAAGAAGAAAACATTTTTGAGTGCCAGGCTTTAACAAGGAACTTCTGCAGGAAAGTAAACTCCCCAAACCAAAACGTTGCTTTCTTCTTGATGCTGGAGATCAGTTTTAGTTTGTAGGGCAGGAAATACTGTAAAAGTTACCATGAAGCTTTGTTAAAATAAATAATGTTTCCTTGTTCTCTCCACAGAATCGGGCGCAGCTGTCTGTGAGTTTTTTTTAAAGGCGGCATGTGGAAAAGGCAAGTTGTATGGAATATTAGGAAAGGCAATTATTCTCACAGGGTGGAGGGGTGAAAATAGATTTCCCAGCACTGTTTATAATGCTCTTTTTTTTGTAAAGCTGAGGGGATAACTTAAAAGATAGAAGTGAAGGATGTTGGAATAACTGCAGCAATTGGGAAATTATGGTATTTTTTAAGGGAGCTGGGAAGTAAATAAGCAAAGCTACTGTTAAAGAAAGGTTTGAACTCACTACAAGCAGACTTTGCTGTGGATCTTCCTCTTAGTTGCTGTGGTTTGTAGTTGCCAGGATTAAAAGCTGGAGACTTTGTTGTGAAGCTCAAGAGAGGGTAACACAAGGCTGGTTTGGAACTCCCTGTTTTGCTGTTATCCCTTAAGGCTGAAATCATAGGTGATGTCTCCTGACACTCCTCTTGCAGAGGGGTTGCTGTTGCCCTGTGTGACATATTCTAATGGTGCTTTTTTCCCTTCTCCTTGCCCCCCCCATCCTTCCACAGGAGGCATGTGCCCATTCAGACACATTAGTGGGGAAAAGACAGTTGTTTGTAAACACTGGCTAAGAGGACTGTGCAAAAAGGGAGACCAGTGCGAGTTTCTGCACGAGTATGACATGACCAAGATGCCTGAGTGTTACTTCTACTCCAAATTTGGTAAGTAGCTCCTGCTCAGCCTTTCTGGCAGGTGTGGGAGTGTGAAGAAGATCCCTCCTCAGAGCATTACATTCTTCTGTCTCTGATGTTAGATTGACATTTCTCCAGATCTGCTTCACTTTGTTATCCACATAAATTTGTGGTGTATTGTAGATGTCTTCACTTGACTGCTTGTCCCTTGCAGGAAGAGGGGGGATACTGCTGTTTTTACTGCTGGTTTTTGTCTTAGGTTCATTTTTTGGGGGTATGAGATGAGTAGGCTGAGCAGCTGGTCTTTGCATGACTGATTTGGGAGAGCTGATGAGCAGCAGAGGGCATGGGGCTGCAAAACTTGTGCACTTGCTCTGGAGATCTGGACATAATGAGGTAACTTGGTGCCAGAAACTCAGAGTCTTGTAGGCTTCCTTGGATTGAGGTTAGTGTGCAATTTGTAGTTTCTCCACACTTCTGGTGCACTAAATGTTTGAGTTTTGTTACCATGACTGCTCTTTCAAATTTAGTTGCCCCATTGTTTTTAAAAGCATAAATAATCCAGTCTGGTAGAATCTGGCTCACCAGGGGTGAAGCTCTTCATGGAGGTTAAGGCAGGCAGTGAGAGTGTTGTGCCTCAACTTACAAATGTTGCTAACAGCTGTGGGAGCTACATGATCCAGGTGATGTTTTGAGAGTCATGTTGATCTCAAACCTGCACAATTGACTGAGAAGTGTGTTTGCCTTGGTACAGGGGAATGCAGTAACAAGGAATGTCCATTCTTGCACATTGACCCGGAGTCGAAGATCAAAGACTGTCCCTGGTATGACAGAGGCTTCTGTAAACACGGTATGTGCCTCCCACAGTTGCTGTTCCTGTGGCTGGAGATCAAGGGTGGACTGTTGCTGTTCCATCTTTGCATAATCTGCTGGTGGATGTGCTGGGATCTGCTGGGATGTGGATGTATGGAATGGGAACTGCTGATCTTTGTGTTGCAGGTCCCCTCTGCAGACATCGGCACACTCGGAGAGTCATTTGTGTGAATTACCTGGTAGGATTCTGTCCAGAGGGGCCTGCCTGTAAATTCATGCAGTGAGTATGCTCCCTGCAGCCTTGTCTTTCCCCTGTACATGTCAAATGAGGGTGCTCCCGTGCTTCCCAATGGTTTGGAGATTTGCCAGTGTTTAGTTGGGCCAAATTTTTACTGATTTGAGGATTGAGGAAGTATTCACAAGAGCATGTAGTGACAGGACAAGGGGGAATGGTTTCAAACTGAAAGTGAGTAGGTTTAGATTAGGCATTAGAAAAAAACCTCTTCCCTGTGAGGGTGGGGAGGCCCTGGCACAGGTTGCCCAGGGAAGCTGTGGCTGCCCCATCCCTGAAAGTGTCCAAGGTGAGGCTGGATGAAGCTTGGAGCAACCTGGGATAGTACGAAGTGTTCCTGCCTGTGGCAGGGGGGGTTGGAACTGTATGAGCTTTGGGATCCCTTCCCACCCAAATCAGTCTATGATATGGGGCAGATCCTCTCCAGGGAGTTCCCAGTAAGATTGGCATGGTGATTAGGTGCCATCAGTGCAGTGGAATCACATGGATTTATATTCCAGAAGGCAGAGGGATATGCTACACATATGTAAAGAGAAGTGGGATGGGGGAGGTCTGTTTCCTCTGAGCCAGATTTAACTGGATGAATGTTTTGTTGTTTGGAGTTACTTGACTGAGCTGATGATAAAATGTTGGCATATGATTTGAGAATCAATTTTCTTGTTTCCATCTAAACCAGCCCTCGGTTTGAACTGCCAATGGGAACCACAGAGCAACCACCACTGCCTCAGCCAACACAAACACAGCAAAAGGTACCCTGATCCCCTGCCTCCCCACACAGCCACCCTCAAACCTCTCCCACAGTGCTTTAAAATAGAACAGGTTGTCAAGTGGTCAAAATTGGGCACTCAGGCTCTTGGGTCTGGAAGGGAGAATTAAGCAGTGAGCAACCCTGAGTGCCATTATAGTGATGAAACCCCACAATTGTTCCAGCTTCACATGGCGATCATGTCACAGAACACTCCCACGCCACACAGAAGCACATCATATGTGGTTGTGCAGCAGTCTGCCAGGTTTTGTAATCAGGGTGACATCCCTCCATGATGGCAGTGATATTTTAGCAGCCTAAACCTACTCTCCAAATCTGCTTTCCAGAGAAAAACAGGATCACTGGGCTTTGTAAGGCTCAGTGCTTGATTTCTTCTCTCTGGTGCTCCAGCTGGCAGAGCACCCACACACAGATTTGAAGGAAAATTGATCATTTGACATATGGGGTGCTCTTTTCTCTTCTTAACAAAGCAATAACCACATAAGATCTTTATCCTGGGTGCACTTAACGAGTCAGAACTCTTCTCCTACCCAACAGAGGACACCCCAAGTCATTGGAGTCATGCAATCTCAAAATAACAACAGTGGGAACAGAGGACCCCGGCCGCTGGAGCAGGTCACCTGCTACAAGGTAATGCAGAGGGCAGGGCTGAGGAGGGAAAGCAAAAGGCTTTTTCACAGTGTAAAAAGGTTCATGAATGCTGGGCTCTGCTCAGTAGACATTGTGTGGTGCCTGGATACAGCAGTGGGAATTGGCCTTGAGTTCTGAGGTCGCTGTCTTGCCAGTCCTGGACTTGCTGTGACAGTGACAAATTCTGTAGGACTTTGCTGTCTGCTGATAAACAGGAAAATCCTGCCCCAAAGACTGGGACTGCCAAGCTGCCCATTTCAAAATAAGAGCTAATAATAATTTTTTGTCTCATAAGCCAATTTGCTTACACTGGTGGGTGTAGATTCTATTCTCCCTTCTATTCTCCCCTCTCCTCCTTGAAGGTCATTGAAAATAACAGAAATTATATTTGCAAAGCTTGCTCAGTATTTGAGCTGTAAATGCACCCTGTGGTATCAAACCAAAGAATGGGTTGTTCACCTTGGTTGCTCTGTGAGGAACAACAGGAAAATTTGGACACAATCAAGTTTCCATCTCCTTATTTTTCCACAAAAGCCCCAGTCACTAGAAGAGGACAGACCTGTCCTTTAGCCCTGACAGTTACAATATTTTCTATGTCAGCTCTGAGTCTTAGGTGGTTGTTTGGGTGAAAATCACTGTGATTGGACGGGGATATTAAATAGCTGAATCCATTTCACTGAAAACCTTTAATAGCTGGCAGTTTTATCTGCAAGTAAATCACAGATCTGGAGAAGGCTGTTGCACCAGATACTGGCATTTCTCTGTGTTTGGGTAGCTTTAAGATGCAAAATCATTAATCTGTGACTTCCTCAAGTCTGGAGGTGCTTTTCTCTATTTATTCATGAAGATGAGGAGAGTGCCAATGGATATGGTGCATATCACATGGAGTAGGCTGAGAAGCCTCAAATGTTGGAATCCTTGTGTGCTGTGGGTTGTCTCCTTTGAAATGCCTTAGAATAACATGGCATCGGGTTACTCCCAGCATAGAAGCAGCTTTTACTCCAAGGAGTGGTAGCAGCCCATAAATCCTGTCCCTCCTGACACCCTGTTTCACTTCACCTGTTACATGCTGCCTCTTCCATGTGTGGAAAAGCTTCCAAATGGCAGCAGTTGCTGAGTGCCTTAATAAAGGCAGCTAGGAGGAAAAAGCTGGAACTCTGCAATAATTCCTGTCTCTCTTTCAGTGTGGTGAAAAAGGTCATTATGCCAACAGATGCACCAAAGGACACCTGGCCTTTCTCAGTGGACAGTGAAGGAGCAGCAGGAAGGTGCAAGGGAGCTGTTACCACTGAGGAAAGGTTTCTGCCTAGCACAATGTCTGGAGCTATTAATCAGGTTGTTTTTTTAATGCCATTACTGAAAGAACTGGTCAGAGGCTGGCTGCTGCTAAGCAACATTTTTGTAACTGTCCCCAACTTTTTTAAGTTTTAACCTTTTAAAAATCGATTTTGGCCTCCACCTGTTTTCATTGAGCCCTTATGAAAGGTAGATCTAAAAGCCAGTAGATAAACCAAGCCCTTACTGATGCAGCACTCCACATAAACACATCTTAGGCCAGTGTTTAAAAGTATTTTCCTTCTGCTACTTCTCTTTGGAGAACCTGCAGCATTTCAGCCCTCCCTGTGGAAGCAGGAAGACTGACTGGGAAAGCTTAACACTTGCAATGCCTTCTCCTCAGTGAGGAAGCAGGAATTCTGCTGTCCTGTAGCTCTTCAAAAGCAAAGTCCTGTTTCCAGGTCAGCCTGGTGAGCTTGTCCTGGTGGCTGACGAACCCCCTGACGTACATCAGGCAGTAAAACCCGTGTCCACTTGCTTTGTTTCTGTGCTTCTTGCTGTACTGAAGGTTGGAAATCAATCTTCTGGGAGAGAACCGATCAAGGGGAGAACAAATTTGCACCTCTCTGGTTAGCCAGACGACAAGGAACAATGATTTTTAGAAAAGCTGCATCTGTGCTCAGCTCCCACTTGCAGAAGGGAGGGAAAGGAGCACAGCTTGAAGTAGAGGAGCCTTGTCCCAGCCCCCATCATCCAGCTCACACTGAGCAGGTATTCCCACACTCTAGAGACCAGGAAGTGGAGCTGTATATCCTTATGGAACACTGCTTTTAAAGTGTTGGTAGAGATTCCTTCTGAGATCAGTTTGTATTTTTTCAACCTAAACCCCATTTAGTTTGAGATGACTATTTCAAAAGGGCCAATGACAAAATAGGAATTAAAAGAAAAAAATTACCCACAATGTGAGCCTTATTGATTCGACCCCATCTCTTCATTTGCTGCCTGCCTTTATACTTTGTTTTTATTGAAATGTACTGATGGCAAAAGATGGCTGTGAATTTATTTTTCTTTAAGAACGAGGTAAATGTGGCTGGATTAAGAGAAGTGACCAGAGCCTGTGTTGGTGTCAATGACTGCAGTTATTTCACTGTGGAAGTTTCAAGTTTGAAGTCACAGACCATCAGACACTTTGATAACACTCTGTGCCCCCCTCAGACTGAGCTGTGTGATCTGTATATAAAACTGGGCATGTGGAAGGGGAACTAAAACACTCCAGTGTCTGATCACCCTCCCCATGGAGTTCAGGAGTTTTTGGGCTTCAGTACCAGTTTTCCAACACTGAAAGCCTTCCTGTAACCACCAAAGCTCTGGGGAGATTCTTCATGTCCCTCAAGAAGGGGTTTTCACTCTCCCTGCTGTTCACACAAGGTGGGCAGCAGTGCCCAGCTCCAGGTGCTGGTGTGACTGTGGGGCCTGAGGAAGCTCAGAGCTGGGGCCAAACCCACTCCTTTAAGCTGCATTTAAGTCAAGGGGGAAAGTTTTCCTTTTCTTTAAAGTCTGAAGCTTATTCACACTCAGAATGACCTCCCAGCTTTGGCAGTGAAAGGAGGTAGAGTTTTGATGGAAATTTTGGGTTATCTGAGGCAGTGACAGAAGGAGAATTGCAGACCCATCTCAGACAGTGCTCTGCAATGATGGAAAACTGCCCAAAACACCTCCAGTCCCTGGTGACAGCCTGACTGAGAACCACAAACACCAACAGGGCACACAAAGCTCAGATACTCTATCAAATTAAAACACATCCTCAGCCCCTTGTCCAGCCTGTCCATAATGGCCAGGAAGAAGCAATCCAATGCTATCATTTTTATCAAACAGGAATAGTTATCAACAGTTCCCCCAGTTCATAATACAACCCAAGGAGCAGCTGCTTTCTCTCCTGAAACTCTCAGAAGACAAATTTATTTGCACAGTACAATTAACAACTCAATTAGCAGAATGTCAGCTCAGGAAATGTGAAGTGTATGCACTTTATTATTGGTCACAAGAGCACAGACTTAATATCCATAGTTCTGATGTCTTCTGTCAGGGGTAGCTGTGCCAGGAGCTGCACCTTCACCTGCTGCTGGTGTTTCAGTGGTACTTCCTCCTGCGTTCATGCTCTGCACCAAAGCACAGCAAGTTAATTCTGCTGAACTCACAAGAAAAAAAACCCCACCACACCTGAAATTACAGGCAAGAAAACACTCTGAAAAACCCCTGAGCATGTATTGTCTAAGTGCTGTCAGGTCAGCCAGGCACCAAGGTCTAAACTTCATTGCCAAGAAAATACTCAGTAAGCATTCAAGTTTACTATGGCTAAAAGAAGTTTGTTTGCCAACAATCTTTCATTTTACTTCTAAAAGCAGCAGCAGGTAATTGTTTTTATTCCTCAGGCAACCTTCCAAGCTGCCCTGCACACACTCAGCCATGGTTTTTTTTTTACTTACTGACATGACTGTAGCTCCACATGTAGCTGAGGGCAATGTACCCAGCCAGCACCATGGAGATACCCCCGAGGCCTCCCTTCCTCACATTGATGTATTTGTTGTAGTATCTGTCATGACCTGTGGAGGAGGAAAACTTTTCAGAGCAGCCAGATGAGTTGGGTGTTACCCTGTGAGAGAAAGAAGCAGCCTGGATTCACAAACTTCAGGAAATTGGTTCTAATGAAACATCTGAAGGTCTCAGAAGCAAGTCTAAGACGAGGCAACCTGTGTGTTAGTTGAACAAGGTGATCCCAAGTTAATTGCCCTAAGCCTTAAAAAAAAAACAAAAGGGAAAAGAAAATTCTTTTTGGTAATATACGTGTATATTATCAAAAGACACTTGAATTTGACATTTTGTGTTTAAATCTACCTGAATGACATTTGTACCTACAGCAAACGACATTGGTCTCATGGAATCCATAAGAGCTCTGTCTCTTCTTTTACCCTCTGTAGGGATCAAATGCCTTTTAACGATTTTTTGTTTACTTGTGATATTGTGACACCCCAAGATTTTCAGCCAAGGGGTTCAGGACTAAGGGCACCCCATTTCCCCTTTATACAAGAAGGAATACTGAGAACAAACATCCGGTGGATAAAGCCCACACGAGAAATAAATTTACAGATAGAAAAACGAGATGTGACAGGAGAAACTGCTCTGGGAAGGCAACGCTCGCTATGGAGCGGCCCCTGCACTGCCAGACGCCCCTCCCCAGACAACATCCACTCCGGCAGCCAGGGATTCTTGTGTGCTACTTTCCTGGCTCCGTCAGGAGAAGGAATCAGGGACCCGCACCCTCCGGGCCTCCCCCGCTGCCCCCTCACCTCTTCGCATGGCCCCCAAGATGCCGCGGGGGGTGAAGTCCCTCATGGCCAGCCAGCTGCCCAGCTGGCCCAGCTTCACGTCCATCAGCTTCGTGTCCTTGAGGAGCACTGCGGCAGGGAGAGGGAGAGAGCCCGGTCAGCGCGGGGCTGAGGGAGGGATGGGGGCACCGCGGTCACCTTGATCCCCCCACACTCACCCGGCGGCTGCGCCATCTTGATGTGCCCGGAAGGGACGGCCCGCGGGGGCTCATGGGAGGAGGGAAGGGCGGGAAGGCGGGCGGGGCCGGCGCCATGTTGGGCGTGTCACGGCGCCATGTTGGGTGTGTCACGGCCCCTCAGGAGGGCGGGACCACGGCGGTCCCGGTTCGCCTTGAGCACGTCCAGCCTGTCCTAGGGACAGGACAAGGAGTAATGGGCACTACTTGGAAGTGGGGGAAATTTTGATTAGAAATACAGAAAAAATTCCTCCCTGTGAGGGTGGTGAGGCCCTGGCACATGTTGCCCAGAGAAGATGTGGCTGCCCCATCCCTGGAAGTGTCCAAGGCCAGGCTGGACCGGGATCAGAGCAATGTGATCTAGTGGAAGATGTCCTTGCCCATGGCAGAGGGTTGGAACTAGATGATCTTTAAGGTCCTCCCAATCCCTTAACATTCCAGGATTCTGTGATCTCCTCTCTGGGGGCCAATTCCCCAGTGAGGGCTGCAAACACTCCCCAGGTGCCACAGGCACTGCCAGCCTGGCAGAGGGCTGGGGCACCTGGGGGAATTTCCCTTCATTTCCAGTCCAGCAGGTCCCTTCATCAGCTGCACCCTTCCTCAGGAGATGGTAAACAACTCCTGAGCATGTCCTTCAATCCCCCAGGGCAGCGCCTCGCACCGTCCCACGTTACGGGGTGTCAGGTGCCCTCCTTGCAGTGCTTCAGATTGTGAGAAAATATAGAAAAATTCACAAGTTGTCATCAGCATCTTCACACGTCTCCATCAGCAATCTTGTCGATGTCCCACAAATGAACCTTTTCCAGTGTGTTCTTAAGTTGCAGCTCTAACACGGTAAATGTGTGCTCACAGACAGTATATACTGCAAGATACATTGAAATTGTCACTTATTGTACTGTAAGAAGTTCCTTTTCAGTACCCACTGAGAACATTTCCCTGTGGGAATACACTGTGTTCTACTGCAGCTCCTCTGGAAGGGTGTCAAAGGCAAAAGAAGAGGCTGGGTTGGGGTATGCAGTGTAAATAAACCCACATAACCAGGGTGGTGGAGCAGTTAATGTACAGATAAAGATAAATTTTACCTTCCCAAAACAGGAATTGCAGAGTATCCTGAGTTGGGAGGGACCCACAAGGGTCGGAGTTGAACTGGCCCTGCACAGAACAGGCTGTTTGGACAAACTGTTGTCCAAACACTCCTGGAGCTCTGGCAGCCGTGGGGCTGTGACCATTCCTTGGGGAGCCTGTTCAGTGCCCCACCACCCTCTGGGAGAAGAACCTTTTACTGATATTCCCCCTGCCATTCCTGCCACTCCCTGGGTCTGGTCCCTGCTCCCAGAGAGCAGAGATTGGAGCTGGCCCTGCACTGCCCCTCGGGAGCAGCTGCAGCCCCCGATGAATCTCCCCTCAGTCTCCTCCAGCCGAACAAACCAAGTGACCTCAACCACTCCTTGTTTTTGCTTCTTTCCCCATCTTCGTAGCCTTCCTTTTAATTGCTTTGTATCTTGTATTGTGGTGCCCAAAACTGCATCCAGAACTTGAGATCAGACTGCACCAGCTCAAAGTAAAACGGGGAAGAGCCATCCAGATTTATTTCCTTTTCCCCAGAGCCTTTCTGGGGGGGTTCGGGCGCACCCTGAGCACACCTGCAGCCTTGGGAGGTGGCACCAGGTGTGACTCCAGCAGGTGTCACTCGCAGGCAGCGGCTGCGGCTGATGGTCCCCGCGTAGTGACCTCTAGAGGCTTCAAATCCTCTCGTGCAGGTTCATAGCAGTGTCAGGGTTTGTTGTTGTTTATTGTGCTGAAGCTGAATAGCAAAGTGCTGCAGCGGTAAACAGGGAGCAGCCGTTCCCTCGCTGCTGCTGACAGGTCAAACAGCACCCTGGGATTCCTGGATATGAAATCTCCATCCCACAGAGGACTGGTAGAGCGGTTCAGAGATGAAAACTAAATGAGGGACGCTGAAAGGAGCCCACAGGGCTCCTACATAAACACTAATCTCTGCAGCTTTTACTTCTCTTAGCTCACAGAGTCTTATTCCATACTCCTCCCTCCTGCCACTGCAGGATTCTTGAAGTCTGCAGGGTTGTGTTACCTGGTATTAAATGAGGTGAGGGACTTGTGCTGTCTGAAGATATATGGAACTTTGTCACAGATCAGAGGCTGGTCTACATGTCCAGCTTCACCTTCTATTTTACCAAAATAAATTTATTTACATTGAGTACTTCTATAGCATAACATAACATAACATAACATGACATGACATGACATGACATGACATGACATGACATGACATAACATAACATAACATAACATAACATAACATAACATAACATAACAAACATAACATACATTTTTAAAAAAAAGGCAGAAGGAATACACTGCTACCTGGTTTTTAATTTTTTTCCTTATTAACAGAAAGTAAGATTAGGAAAGTATAGTGTGTCTGATCACTTGAAGAAAGGATTCCAAATTTAGACCCTGCTAAATGAGTTTAAAATCCTGTTATTAAATTATCCCTTATTTTATTATTGGGCTTTACCGGTAACTGTCATTTTATGGCTGAAGTGTCCCCTGATGAACTACTATGTGCCCTTTTTACAGTACTTGCAGAAAATCATGCTCCAAACTTGCTTCCCTCATTCTTGCAAGGCAACCTATTGTTTTAAATAGGATTACTCATGCAAGGCAGATTAATTCACCTACAGGAAGAAAGCCAGTGGCGGGGGCCTCGTTTTAAGGAGTTCCCTGCAGAGTAGAAGAGCACATAAAGCTGCTCAAACTGCTTATAGCAAGATCTGGGGAAATTTGGATTGTTAGGGTAAGAATGGAAATCCTTAATGAGGATCTCCAATGCAATTAGAGGCAGCAGTGACTCAAGCCTTGGCCTGGGCTGCCCATGCTGGCAAGGTGAGAGGAACAGGGCTGTTCTCTTTATGCCACCTTAACCTGACCCAGCAGGAAGAGTGGAGTGGTACAGATGTGCAGGAGGTTTTGCTGCACATTTCCTGCTTTTGACCTCTGCTGCTGGCCAAAACTCATGGTCTTGTTGGTTGATCCAGATGGGAGGATCAGTGACAAAGAAAGGTGTTTCTGATGTGTTTCTATTTGCTTACAAGAATTCTCACAGCCCTTCTTTCCTGACCACAGAAGAACTGAGAGCCAGTTGCCTTGCTTAGAGCTCCAGACCTGCTCCAGGCAGCAGTGTGACCCCAAATCCTTGTTTTCAGTCCAGGTCTTGTATCAGTGATTGTTCAGGCTCTTTGAAGTTTCCGTTCTCTGCTTGTTTCCATACTCTGTCTTCCTGTCTCTTCCTCCAACTGAACCATAGCATCCACACATAACCTTCCTTTCTTTTAATATCCTACTCCAAACTGTCCTCCCAGAGCCTTCAGGTTCTTGAGCAATCTTGTATTGTGGGTGGGAATAGACTTAATGTCTCCTTCAGCTACCCTAAATAAAGGAATGCAGTTAAACTTACCAATTTCAAGAAGATTTAGCCCAACCTCTAAAAATAAAAGCCTAATGGAGTGTTGCCCTGAGGTTTTCATCTTAGTGAAGACCTCTCTAGAAAATGCTGTGAAGTTTATAAATAATGGCATAGAAATAATAGAAGTGGAAATAGAAATAAATTCAAAAAACACAGAGTATTTTGCAAAAGATGTCAATGGATACAAAAGAGATTTCCTTTCTCCACTAACAAGGGTAACACATAATATTGCAGCTTTTAGTCCAAAGATTCAGTTGTGGCCCAAAAAGTAAAGTCACACTTCATGTGAGTTCCTGAAAAGGAGAAGTAAAAAGCAGAACAGCCTCCCTCAGAGGTTGGGATCATTTTTCCTGTTCCTTATGCCACCCTTTGCAGACTCAGCGTCTCACCTGGGTGGTCAGTGGTCCTGTAGGAATATACAGACACAGTGTCTGCAGGTGTGGGAGGTAGCACAGAGTGGCCTTCAAGAAGGTCAAGAAACGAGGATTTACCTAAATGATCCTGTGCCCGCTGAAACTGATGACAAAGCACCCAGTGCTTTTAATAAAGGATCAAACCTTCAGTGGTTTGTGGACCAGATACGGTTCTGAAACATGTGGTTTGGCACAGGATGCCTCTTGGCTCCAAAGCACTCATTTCAATCGGATGAATTCCCACCAGCACAGGTTAAGGAGCTGCAGCCATCAAGGAGAAAGAGAAATCACGGGCTACTAGCCCTTGCAGATGCACATTCTGTCAGCTAGTAATTTGGAGAAAAGTTATGGCCCCAGGTTGCTTCATCCAGTCAGTTGTCTTTTAATTGTATGAGCAGTCTGGTGTGGTGAGAGCAGAGCAGCTGCTGAGGTCTCAGCATCGCTCATCTAAAATTGTGCTTGCAGTGGAAACCAGACTCCAGCATTGAATAGGATAAGAAAAGGGTGTGGAGTTTGAAATCTCTTCCATGGCCAGACTTCCTCAGGAAAATGGTAAATTGCCTTGCAGCGATAATAATACCTAGGGATTGACATGGCAAAAGCAGTTGAGAGAATGAACCTGTGATTGCAAGCAGATTGCTTGCTCTGTGTTATTAGAGAGCCATTTTCCTTCATCAACCTCAAAACACTTTGCAGAGGAGATCACTTACCAATGATTAATAGTTTAGCATGTACATAGTTCTTTTCTCCTTCACAGCACTGGAGTTTTGATGCATCTTCATGTTCCTCTGATAAAATGTGTACGTTAATGTTATGATTATCCTTTCAAGTGGTGAAATTTGAGCCCTGGGTTTAGGAGTGGGGAGGGGGAATTCTTTTGGTCCCGTCTTGCTGGCCTTTGCTTGTATCTGGTGTCAGTTGCAAAAGTACCTTATTTTATAAGACTTTGATCAGCCTGGTGGTTAGCTAAATATATACCTGTGGGGAGATAATTACAGGCTATCAGTAGTAAAGTGTACTAAAATAATATACGTTAATTAAAACACTTGCAAAACCAAAGCAGGAATTTTCACAGAGATAAATCTGCTGCAGCAACAGCTGTATCTGAGGTTGCTTCCCATAGGCTATTTATTTATGAAAATAAAACCAGGGACCAGTAAAACCCAGTTTCTTCATGCTAAAAAGAGGAAAGACATGTACCCACTGGGAATGGCATGGTGTCATCAGTCCAGAAGGGCAGGGTGATCTGCCTTCATTAGTGGGGGAAGATTGGTGTGATAAATTCCATCTTATCCATGTGTCTGTTTGGCTAAGTGTGAGTGGTCCAGCAGAAGGGATGTACAAACGGGCCTCATATTATCAGGGGAGGATTTGGAGACTAATTAAATGATGTGACAGAGGCTTAAAATAAATCACCTTGTTACCATCTTTGAATCCACTGTCAGTTCCTCCAGCACAATCCTTGTACTTCTCCTCTCTGCCCACATTTATGTCTGATGAAAATAAATGTGGAAATTGTCTCTCTGACCTTCCCAGCTGAAGCAGCCGATGGCTGTTCTCCCTCTCCTGCCTTGTTTCTTGGAAGAAGCTCAGTTGCTGTCATTGAACCTTACCAAGACCAAAGACACTGGTGGCTTTGGGACAGTATTGCCTCCAAAGCCCTGTGGCACCTGTTGATGTTGTTTCCTGCAGATCCCAGACCACAGCCAGTCTCAACCCAGCACATCTTCCCATTGAGAACTGGAAGGGTTTGTATCCCAGGCTTTCTCTTCTTGAAAGCTGCAGTCACTTCACCTGTGACAGCAAGGAGACACGAGGCTGAAGCAAGTGCCGAGGAGCCAAGAAAAACAACTGTGCCAGTGAGACCTCTGGCTTGTACCAGTGGGTGAGCTGAGCATCTTCTTGGAAGACACAAAGGAATCAGAAGGTTTGTAGAGCTGCAGTGGGAGAGCCACAGCTCAGCCCCCACCAGCCAGTCGTGTCTCACCACACGTAGCCCAGGCCTTCCAGTGTGGTACTTTGCACATCTGGAGGGTTAGATGGAGGCTCCTTTTCTAATCCATACATGCAGTTGCCATTGGATTCATGGCTGTTTTGATCACTGGTGAATGAGTTGGTGCTGCTCCATCTATCCCTGCCATGTGTATGTTTGCATCATTCTCTCCTGGCACATATCCCCGTGCTTTTGTTGTCATACTTTCTCACAAAAGTGATCCTTTGCATTCTCTCCCCAGCCTGCACCAGATCAAATTCTAGCTTTTTTCCTAGGTAGTGAAAGTGGCATGGCAGATCTGTCTAATCAGGCTTGCCTCATGGCCATGTTATCCTACATGCTCCTAAAGCCGGGGTGAGGGGGAGATTTCTCTCTAAAGATCAGCTAAGAGTAGGGTGGGATTTCAGCCATGAGACTCTGACATTCAAGCAGGGCATGTGGGCACCCCCCTTCCCTCTGCTCTGCAGTGTGAACTGGGAGGGATCACAGGGGACCAGCACAGGGGAGCCAAGCAGCAGCAGGAAGCATTTAAATGTATTTCATTTCAGGGTGACCTTTAACAGGTGTGGATTTACAGATGGGGAGGGGAGAGGGAAGTAAGCGAGGGATTAAAGGGACTTTACTCTCCCTCCACTTTAAGCACCAGCTTGCACAACATTCCAGGACTGTGAGATGCAATTTGTGGCTGTGTGGCTTTATATCTTCTGCCTCCTGGGTTCCAGGCAGGGTCGTGGCTGCCCCTGGGCTTTAGAACTGCTAGGGATTCAGTGGAAGGCATTGTGCTGCCAGGTGCCTCAGATAAAAACCTGGGGAGAGGGATGGGGGTGAAAAATCCCCCTCTTCTCTGCAAGAATTGGCATTTAACCTTTAGTGGAAGTGCACAGTTCAGGCAAACACAAGGTGTGTGATACATTCCCTGGGTGACTTTGCCTGGAGATGTTCTCTTTTTGATCCAGTGCTGCTGTGTGCTGTTGAAAAGCTGCTTTCCTCTAACCCAGCGCCTGCTGCAGTTCAGTGATGGATTAAAGCAACTCTCCATTTTCCTTATCCCTCTCCAGGGGGAGTTGTAAAGTTTAATTAATTACATTTTGTAAAACATGATGAGATTCTTGGATGATAAATGCTACACAAATGTAGAGTATTTTTTAATGAGCACTGTATGACGGCTGCAACAAAATGCTTGTTTAATCAAACTGATCTAAGCTGCAAAAAAATTCCTCACCCTGCTGCTATCAAACAGGAATCGAATACTTTATCTTTCATGGACTATTGGTTTTGAGGATCCCAAGGCATTTTTCAAAACTTTAGCAAAATAAAAAGGCAAGAAGTGTATTTGTGTCTCCATATTTTATAGATCTTTCCCTTTATGTGTGCAGTTTAGATTATATAACAAACCACTTGGCAAGAGGGAAGGGAAAGATCAGACTGGTGTGGCTGGATGTCATGGCCGTGTGACAGGGTGTGTGTACCTGCTCCAGTATTACTGGGCCACATCAGGCACCACACTTCTGGCACTGGATATTTTGTATTTAGATGTTTTCCAGTTGTAGCCATGTGAAATCATCCAGGCTGCAGCATCTCTGGTTCTCTCTCCTGTGCAAACGAGGATAAAATGAAGCCTGGGAATGTTGGTCTTCACTGCACAAGCAATGTAAAGCTTCCCAGGGAACCAGTAGTTTCCATGCTGGAAACTGCAGCCTGGTGTAAGGACAAGCAGGGTGCCATTTCTTTTTCTGAAATTCAGTCAGGAAAAGAAAGAGAAATTTCTCAAGCTAAAAGACCAGCCTTGGGCCACTCGGTGGGTAGAACTTCAGCTATACACTTCTTGTGGAAAGCGCCGTCTGTTACGGGAATGCTGAAGTGTCAGATCACCAGTGAACAGAGGAGATATGCCTTGAAGCAGCACTTAGAGCAGAGCCTGGAAGGAGCAATCTAAGATTTCCATCCTGTGATGACCCAGCCCAGTCCCACAGCCTTTGGGATCCAAGGATGCTCCCAGCAGAGATTACTATGACTTCTGGCACTGGTGTTGCGGGACTGAAGTGATGGCAGCAGCCAGGCCCTCTGTACTTCATCCCCACTGCAGTTTCCTTAATGCTGCTGCTTTCCAATATTTGCCTTTTCTGGACCTTTTATAATCTCTGCTGCTTTTGGCCAGACGGATTTTTCCTTAAGGGGAGAAGAACAGGAGGAGAATCGCCTCGATATAGATATTGTCTGGCTGTGCTGGGAAGGAAAATGAAGACAGAAGAAATGAGCTGTTGAACCCATGGTGTTATGAGAGGAATGAGTGAGACATTTTAGGGAATAACCAACCAATCAGCCAATCTCACAAGCAATTTGTCTTTCCTCATTAAAAGACAACACCATAGTGGGAGAAATGTAGAGCCATTCTTCAGAAGATTTATTGCCCTGTAGCATCTGCGTGAGAAAACTCTAAGTGCTGAGTAGAGCAAGAAATTGGAAGTAGATTGCACAACCTGCAATTCAACAAAGTTCTTGGATCTTCTGTGGAAAGACAGTGCTGGGATTTCAGAGCTGGCTCTAGCTTGTAAGGCTTTCTCAGTCCTGGGACAGGAACCAGTGCACGTTTGGTTAAAGCTGATGGAGGCTTTCTTATTTACTGGTCTAACTAATAAGAGCGTCCTAAGGTGCTGCTTTAACCAGAACAGATGGAAATACTTCCCAGTGCTTTGATGGATCTAACTGTGCCTATGATTAGTGAACCAAATACACTGATATGAGCTACTGGAGTTCAGTGGACCTCTGACAAGAGAAGGGTGCCTGTATTCCCTGCTGTGAACATATCTCTTTACAGCCCTCTGTATGTACAGCATTTTCTCAGAAACCAGCCTCAGGGACAATTATACATTAATAGCTACTTCTTTCAGAAGCAGCCAGCCCTGCTCCTGAGAAACAGCTATTTTCAGGCAGTCTTGTTCCTGTGGAACTGCTATTTTTAGTGAGTTCTATTTCTGAGGCCAAAAAAAGAAGAAGAAGCCATTTCTGTATCCCTCCACCATGGCCCAGACCCACTGGCTGTGGTTGACTTGCATTTCGCAATAAACATTTCCTCTTTACATCTCAGTAGCCTGAAGAAAGTGGTTCTCCAGCCATTACAGAAAGCAGCAATCTGAGCTGGGGATAATTATGCAGGGAGGGCTTGTGGGAGGCAAAACCATGCTCACATACTATAGATTCCATTAGAAAGAGTAGGGAGATGTAATGGGGCTCTCCTGGGAGATGCAGGACTTTTAGATACCTAATTTGGAAGTCCATTCTGGTATCCATTTTCAACATCCCAAGAGTAATGATTAATCCTGTACTCCAGGTTTCTCTGAATCAGTTTGTAGCTGTAGTAAATATGGGCTGAACACGATAACGTCACTGGTGCTCTGGGTAAATGACTTGAGGCAAGAGGAGCTGAGGGTCCGTGGCCATTAACTCACTGTGCACCCTCATCTGGCAGTGGCTGCGACCCAGGAATCTGCCACGGAGATAAAAGAGGCTCTGTCAGAGCTGAGGAATGTGGTGTTTTGCAATATAAGTATCTCATATACTGAAGGCCCCATAAATGCACCCCAGCAGTGCCATGTTCTCATTCCTGCAGCATCCCAGCAGCTGGGACCTGGAGATCTTCTGTGTGTTCTTGCGTCCGTGGCCTTTCAAGGGGCATTTGGTAGATGTAACCACATGAAAATTCCAGTAATACCTTTTTGTTATTTGTGGGTTTAATGCAAATGCTGGTGTCCTGACACAAGGGTGAAGTGAGCCTCACAATGCTGAATCTATCCTGAATTTCAGCAGTGCCTGTGCAAAGTTCATCTCAGGTGTGTTGTGATAGCTGCTATAGCTGCTTCTGCCTGTGATCACTGTGTGGCTGCAGGTAAAAGGTTTGAATTAATTTTGTTGCCCAAAGAAGCTGTGGCTGCCCCTGGATCCCTGGAAGTGTCCAAGGCCAGGCTGGACGGGGCTTGGAACAACCTGGGATAGTGGAAGGTGTCCCTGCCCATGGCAGGGGATGGAAAGAGATGAGCTTAAGGTCCCTCCCAACCCAAACCATTCTATGATTCTGTCAACAGTGACATCAGCAGAGAACATAGACTGGAACCACGGCTTGCAGGATTGTATATACTGGTAGATCTTTTCTTGGCAGGGTGTTGCTTTCTGGATTCAGCAGAATCAGCAGCTTTAGCCTTTGCACAGGGTCACAGCAGTACTGAAAAAACCCCGCCCGTCCTTGCTCCAGCACCGTTTGCTCAGGGGCTGCTCTCGGAAGAACGCTGGGGGTGTGTGTGTGGTCTGAAGGTCACTCCTTCTCTGGAAGAGGCTCTTCTTTCCTGTCTGAATGAGAAGGGGAGGCTGTTGGCAGTTCAGCCTTGTAAGCAGTTTCCCTTCTCTTTTGTGCAGGCAATACTGATGAACTTGGTCTCTAAGTGAAGATTATTTATCTTGTTTTTAACCCTCTGCAGGAGAGGAACTCGGTTGTGTTTGTCCTGCAAAACCAGACACTTCTCCCACCCCTCTTTTTATAAAATATTCCTCCTATCCTCCCATCTACAGGAAAAGTCATTATCTCTGGACAGTTTCTTGAAACCCAATTGCCTTTATATTCTGGTCATAAGCAGAGCATTGTTCAAAGCGTGAGTGAATCGTGGCTGCTTTTATCACAACGAGAGCCCATTATTGGCACTTTTCCCTTTTTACTGCTTCACTAGAGAAAGGCAGGCAAAAAATGGGACAGAAATCTAGGAAATGAAGGGTAATTTACAGTTCACAAAGGAGCAGTAAAAATTAATTAGCTGTCTGAGGATCCGTTCTGACCTGGGCCGTGGAGTTTGTGCCAGCTCCTTGCGTTGCATAAACTGGCTATGCTGTGCTAGGCTGCTGAGATCAGGCTTGTGCTGTGAAATTAAGGCTCGTTGCTGAGGTAGAAGTCCTTCAGGGCATGCAAAATGTGTATGCACACCTAATTTGATGTGCCAAAGAGACATGATGGTGCATATAACTCAGGTCATTACATGCTCAACTGGCTGCTTAAGTTGTTCACTATTAGTTGTCACAGTAACTGCTCATGTAAATTACTGATGCAGTTATTCACATAATTTAGCACTGATCTCCTTTGGAAATCCAGGCCTAATTCCTCCTCTTTTTCCAAGATGGTGTCTGCATGAGTGAAACACACTTTACACATCATATCCATATGGTCCAAGTCCAAAAAGGGGCAGAGCCCCAGAGGGATCCAAGAAGTGACAAGACACTGTCCCAGCTGGGCTCTGGGCCAGTTTGGTCCTGCTGTGGGATGCAGGAACTGAGCAACTCCAGCATATTGCCAGTCATGTTGCCAGCCCTCCAGTCAAGCCTGAGATCCCCACCTGGAGAAAGAACTTCAAAAATCAGAAATGTCCTAATTTGGATCCTTTTTTGGTACATAATTTTCAAAACTGTAATTTCCATTTGAGAACTATTTGTCCTGATCCTGAGCGTCAGCTGAACTCTTTTTTTTTTTTTTCCCTGTAGTTTAATTTAGGCAGCAGATGCCATCAGAATGTTAATGCCTTCTTAATTCTCACCTACATGCTTTTATTCTTATTAATTTGTTATCTGGGGCTTTAATATTCTATTTTTTTCCTGCTTTGATCAGTTGAAATAATTTGATGGCAGCATTTCAACAGGGCTTGCACTGGGGAAGTGTGTAATGGTGCATCACCAATGTGTGTTGCTGTGTATCCTGCAGCGTGCTCAGCTGTTGTACTGACAGAGCAGAAATCATGTGATAGTTTTAGGTGATTATAGATGAGGCCTTACTTATCCCTGCTGTGAACAACTGGAGAGGGAACAAGCTTTAAGGACAGTTTCCCTGCTTTAGGATTTTGCCCTCTCCAGTCAAGGGTTGGCGATCCAGGAGTGTGATCCCTGTGGAAGTGTAACTGAGCTTGGATCCAACGTGCTTGGACAGCTGCCCGGCCACAGCGGATGCTTTCAGTCAGCACCCTTAAACCACTGCTATGGGGAGGCCATGCAGGTGTCCCCACAGCATTCCCTGTTCCCAGCTCAGGGGCTCAGGGATGGCACTTCCTGACTGAGTGGGGAGTGAGGCAGAGATCATTCCCAGCTGGAGGATGGGATCTCCCAGAACCAGAGGGCACAGAAATGGAGGTGGGTGAGTTCTTTTGTGCTCTCCAGGCGATGCCAGATCCGACTGCATGGGAGTGTCTCTGTCACTTGGGTGCAGGGAGGCAGCAGGTTTGGCTTCTGAGACAGATTTAGTGAACGTTACCTAGGAAAGGGTGTTCCAAGCTGTCTAGAAGAAACAAAAATAAAGTTAAGGAGTGATAGAGAGAATGAACAGTTTTACTATTTAATCAAAACACTTCTGAAAGGAAGAGGAAGGGAAGTGCCCAAGTCCCAGACAGTTTCTCAGTCAGTGTGGTTCCTTCCCTCCTGGCAGCAGAGAGAGGGGAAGCCTTGACAAACTTTACACAGTGGCTGCAGACCAGAGCTCACTCATTTCCAGGCAGCTTGAAAGGCAACTGAAATGGTAACAGTCTTGTGAAGGAGAATCTCTGCATTCAGACCAAGGGCTGCATAAGGCAGGAGCCTGGGTAACAACAGCTGCATCCAGCAGTTTGGTGGGAAAAATTTGAGCAGGGTGAAACTGTAGCTTTCATTTGGGCAGATGGAGTCCATCTGTTGATGGGATCAGGGATGGGACAGCATCCTCTGGAAAGCTGGGATTAAGATACACAAGCAGTGCATGCAAATTAGGCATCAGATTATGCACATGAGAAGCACAACGATCTTCTGGTATTTTGGTTGGCTTCCAGGTTCGGATTTGGAGTCCTTTATTTCTGGTGCATGAAGGCAGCAGCTGATGTGCTGAGCCTCAGAAGATGCCTCTGCCCGCAATGTCCGGATTCCAGCAGGACCCGATGAAATGGCAGCACACAGCCTGCTCAAGCTGTTCCCCTTCCCTCTGTACTCCTTCCATGGGACAGTGGATCCTTCTGGAAACCATTCCCAGCTTGGACAGAGGTGCCAAAGGACCTTTCACAGGCTTTGCCCTGCCCATCACGCTGGCAAGGCAGGCCCATTAAGAGGTGACAGCTTTCTGGCTGCTCTGAGGTGCTGCATGACACATCGGGTATTGTGTGTAGGACTTGAAGAGGTCGGTGAGAGCTATCTGAGTCATTTATTACCCACCAAAGTAGGTGAGTGACTGCTGTTGTCCTTATCCTTTCAGAGAAGGATGCTCAAGCACAAACAGGTCGGGATATTTAGTGAAAGTCCCAAAGGAGGAAGTATCACAGCTCAGAAACAGTGCTTGGACCCAAGCTCAGACAATTATTCTTCACTTGTTTCTCTCTGAAAATCATGTACTAAGCATTAGTGTTATTAAGGCTGGTCAGCTCATCCTGCATAAACACCATAATGTGAATTTAGTGTTTTCCGCTGTTTTTTGGTTGTCCGTGAATCAATCCCAGTTCACCAAAAAGCTCCTGCTGTGTCTGCATGATGAGCTTCCTCTCTTGGTGTTCTGTGTGCTTGTTTCATCGAGTTCATGTGGGGGTTTTTTTTCTGATTCTTGTTCAGAGGAATAAGCCTTGTTTTAAAAACAAAGAAACCCTAAATATTTGCTGCTAGCATTCCCTGGGGCTGCATGGAAGGATTTGTTCTTTAGGCTTCCTGAATGGTTTCTTTGGTTTGCAGGAGCTCTCACACCAGTCCTGAACAATGTTGTTATTTGTGTCATTATTGCATCCAGACACTGGCTTGGGCACCAGTGGTGCAGGTGCTGGACAAACACTGAGCAGCTGGGTGGTCCTTGTCCCAAGAAACTTAGGAGATCAAGGTTTACAGTGTGCTGCAAGTCGGATCTGTCTTTATCCTTCCAGCTCCAGTGCCTTGTGAGAGGTGAAAATTGGAAAGAACAGAGTGAGAAGGTCTGAGATATGTGTCCGAGATAATCCCAGGATAATGGGGAATAGAGGAATTCATATACATACACTGGAAGTGTGTATAAATGAGGGATTTGAAGAGACATATTTCTGTTTGGGAGCAACTGGAATTCCTGCTAAATAAGACTCAGCAATTCATGTGACAACTAGGGTGGTCTTGATTTTTAACCAATAAAAGAACCAGCCTCTTGATCCTGCAGCTTTTCTGCAGCAAGTTTCTTTTTCTCCTTCCCTTTCTCAGCCAAATCCTCCAACATACCCAGAAAAGCCTGTTCTTTTCCCAGCTGGCTGCATCTCAGCAGGCACAATCTGTGGCCCTCTCCCATTTCAGGCCCATTTGACCTTGCCTTGTAACCAGATGTTTCACTGGAAAACGTACACTTGGGAGAGCCTGGGCTGCACTCAGCTGCTGGTGAACTCTCTGCCTCGGTCAAGCAGCTGTAAACAAAATCAACCCAAGAAAAACAAAACCTTTTCTAAACTGAGTTGGCCAAGGATGGAGCTGAATCCAGAGATGCAGATGGCCATTAGCATGTTGATGAGGCTGCAGAGAGAAGCTCATCTGCCATCCTTGTTCTTCCACCATGGGTTTCACTTAGCTAAGAAGTTCTTTTTTTGGGGATTATAAATATTGTTCCCGTGATTCCCAGGAATTTGGAGATACCTGACACACAGACCCTTTCCAGTGCTACCCAAGGCAAGTTGTGCTGTCTGCTGCTGTCCATTCATTTGAGTCAGTTTTTGGCCAAGAGTATTTAAAAAGTGGTGGCTTGGTGGCCTGAAAGTCTCAGAAGAAGGACTCACAAGAACACCGTAGCAAAATGATGCATTAGGGACATCCTTTCTTTTAGAGGTGTGTTGGGATTATTCCCCTGGCATTTTTTAGACAAATTCTCTGCAGAAATGGTTCTGTCTTCTTCACTTGATCAGGAGAAGATGTGAGGAATGTCTTTTGGGGTTAAAGCAGGAGTTTAGATTGTCAGAATGTTGTTCTTCAAAACTGGGAAGTGACCAACCCTTGGAGCTCCCATTTTGCACAAGATACAGCAGGATGCTCATTAGCTGAGATGTGGGGAGAGCCTCACTTGCAAGGAGGCCTCTAGAACAGTATGGAGTTCCCTCATCCTATAGTGAGAAGTTACAGGAGTTGGGAGCAGCTTGGTTTGGACCTGGGGTTCAGATCTGAGGTGGCTTTTTCCATTTGAGTTGTGCTTGACCAGGTTAGAGGATGGAGACAAGATTTGCCCCATCATCTCTGAATGTAACCAGTTCCCAAGCCAGAGCCGTTCTCCAGTGAAAGGGTGTATTATCCTGAGCTGAGATCTCTGGGAGAGGGATTGCTTGGCACACGGATCCCTGCTGTACTGGGGGGATGGATGCCTGTGACTGAGCACTGTACACACAGAATTCTGTTGATATCCACATCAGTGATTTCTCCTCCACAAGGGTCAGGCTTGCCTGTCCCTGAACATCTGCTACCACTCAGCAGACATCCACCACTGTGTTATTTATCCAATATTCAGCCTTTTTTCAGAGGAAAATTTGCCATCTCCTGCTCCTATTTGTATACTACTCCACTTTCTACAGCCAAGTACCAGCTTGCTGTAGGAAATGTCGAGGTTATGTGGCTACAGCCCATGGACAGTTTCTCCTCTGATCCATCTCTGGCCCCACAAATCATTTTTAATAACCAGAGTGCTCTTAATCCACTTCTAAAGTGGGCTAGATCTGTTTAACCTAATCTGAGTATTAAAACTGGTCACAGTGATATCCGAGCACCTGTGACTTCCTCAGACCAGCCAGAATTCAGGACTGAGAAGCCAATAGCTTTTCCTGTCTGTGCAGTACTGACACATCCCTTCTGGGGTGATTGATACCTTCCAGAGATGGCATTAGGGTCAGTTACACCAAGGGAAGAAGTGATGAATGGGGCCACAGGACAGATATTCCTTTCAGATTCCCAAATAAAAGGGTTTTCAGACTCTCCAGACCTTGGCTTCAGCATCTCAGGGAGCCACTCTTCTTTTGTAAGGGGCTCTGGGAGTTGCATTGCTCAGCCAGCTGGGCACAAGGGGAGAGCTGGAAAGAGGAAAGGATCTGCTAACACTATTTTGCCCTCTGTGCTTAGATTGACACTTTGCTATGTTTTAAACATCCGCCTCATCATTCCTGCTGCCCAATATCCCACTATGGCCCCAGCAGGAGCTATTTTAATCCCTCATCATTCATCAGGAGGCCCCTTCCTGTTCCCTTTCTATCTGCTCCTGCATGCATGTGTGTGCATCTCTCCACCAAGAAATCCCCCCGGGGTGGCTGTTGTCGGAAAGGTCACTCAGGGATATTCACAAACAGCAGGTGTAAAATTAACAACTGGTGCAATTCCAATCATCTGGCAGGAAGGAAAACATTGGACAATAGGTAGAGCCAGGGTAAAGTTTCCAGCTGAGGGCTCATTGCCTGATATAGGATGGCAGATTGGTGGGCTGGGAACTCTCCTAGGAATGTGAAATTGATAGGGTATTAGCAGCCCCCCTGCCCCTCCAACACAATTGTTTTCAGCTTGCTCAAAAATATTTGGAAATGTTACCGAGCAGGACGTGTGGGCGAGAAGGCATCCTCCAGCCAATCAGCCGGGGAGATTCCAGCCCTCCCCTTGAATTTCAAGCTTTTGTTTTCCCTGATGGAAGGGAAGGTGAATCCTCCATGGTTAATTTAGGGATCTTAAAGCATTTTGGATGAGTTCCTGCAGCGCACTAACAAGTGGTGCTCTCAAGGATTGCGGAAATTGCGGAGAGATGGCAAGAGAGATGGGTGGATATACGACGGATACGGATTCTGACACCTTATCATTTTTGTTAGTGGAACTGATTTTAGCTGCATGAAACAATGGGAGTTTCACTCAGTAAGGGCATCTGGATGGCACAAATCTTCTGGAGGCGTGAATGGAATGGTAGATCCTGTTAGACCTTGACTAATGTCAGCAACCAGAACGGTGGCTTGAGTCGAGGAGCACAGGAGGAAGATTGACTGTGCTGTGGATGTGTGCAAGGAAAGCTGGCAGCAACTGAACACAGGGAAGACAATGGGGAATGGCAAAGGTTGTTGAGAAGTTTGGTTTAAACAATGGCGAGCCAAGTTGTTCTGCAAGTATTGAAGTGAATGCTGTAGCCAATCCCTGCATGGAGAAAGTTTGGATAGAGGTTTTACCTAATACATGGTCTTTCCTCTGCTGGAGTTCAGCATGAAGTTCTGGCCTATATGGAGTAAAAGTAAATGTATGAGGTCGCTGCACCTCACAACGTCATCAGTGCCTACAGCTCTGTGGCTTCTTCAGTCTTCTCTGCCCCTCTTCTTCCCCATCCTCAAAGCTCTCAGTGTGATGTGACACCAGGAGCCCTTTGGCAAAATGTTACCACACCACAACCAGAGCTTTTAGGCTCCAGTCCAGCTCACACAGTGTCCATCCTCTGTGTAAATGGTTTGGTACAAGCTCTGTCCACCACAACACAATTAGTGCTGGAAAAGTTCTCTCTGAGCCTACACTGGGATCCCGTTGCTCTCACTCAGTTGGGACCATGCACGTGGACTGTGCTGATGAGGGGTGCTGGGCTGAGAGGGGCCTGATAAGGCAGTGTAACCCTGACATACGTTGTCAGCAGTGCTGCCATCGCCAGTGAGAGCAGGGGGAGGACTGAAATTCTCCCGTTCAATTGGGCGAATTTGATACCTTCTCGTTCTTGTGTCCTCGTGGCTCGGCCACTTGACATTTCTAAACATTCTCAAGCAAGTTCACTGGAAAACTATCCCATGTCAGGAGCTGGTGATGTCAAGGCTAATAACAGTCCTGGGGTCAAATCCTCCTGATCCTTCAGGCAAGGACCTCAAGATTTGGCTCCAAGTCAACAACAAGGTCTGTCACGTCAATGATGGCTTATTATGAATCCTAGCGCAAGCCTTTCCCAAACAAAGTGCTTTCGTTTGGTTTTCCATTGGTTGGAAAAGGTTAGCAGTTTCCAAAGGCAGGTTCTCGCTTCCTTGTGTGGAGAGAAAAGCCAGTGAGCTTGGAACGGGCAACAGCACTTTGCCTTAGAGCAGGAGGCAGAGGTAAATCTTTATCTGGGAAATTCTCTTCCCATTTGGAGTGGTACGAGATTATTGTTTTCATCTCTAGAGGTACTGGGAGTTTTTTCTCTGTCTCTGTCCATCATTTGGATGTAACAATATCACTGGGCTGCCTTTGTTAATGTTACAATGGACCTCAGAAAGGCCAACGAGCCGTACGGGGAAATGCACGGCTGGATGTCAGGGAAGGAGATAGCAGGGATCGTACTGGCTCACACTCGTGCTGCACTGAAAAAAGGAATTGTAAATTGACATTCCCTTGGCTATTACTTTATAATCTCGGCACTGTGTTGAGAATGATGCTACTGGAATGGTGTCCAAAATGATAATTATAACCACTTCCTATTTTTAATTTCCTCTTAATAAGGGACACAGTGGTCATCATCTGAACAATAACGATTCTGCTCTGCCCTTCCAGATGTCAGAACACTATAAGGCATGGATTAACAAACACTGATGTCTCTCTACAGACCTTCCTTGTGAACTGAAAACTCTGGTGCTCCCCAGCTGACACACATACCCCACCAGGCACAAACCTGAGCACTATGGGAAGTGCTGGACTTGCTTTTCTGTTGGCCTCATTTTGCAAGGGGGTGTTTGAATCATGGAAAAATAAAGTGATTTGCTCCATGTCCCTTGGTGAGTCAGTGGCAGAGAACAGATTCAGCTGTTCACATCTTCCCATTTTTCTCTGTCAAATGGCCTTTTTTTTTTTGCTGTATTTTAGAACACATTTGACATGAGGTTCCTAAATATGTAAACTGGTGTTCAGAATTGCTGAGTCCTCACTAGTTGCCCTCCAGGCAGTACCCAAACAAGATATCCATGGGGAAAGCTGTCTTGTCTTGAATATCAGCGACTACTAATAGTTATTTCTCTTTATAGACTCATCTAGATTTTTCAGGTGGACTCCAGCTCTGCACACTCATCCAAGGTGATGCACACAGAATAAGCACAAGGCAATGAGCACAGCAGATACACCCAGTTTCCTGAAGGTGACTATTTCAGAGCTATTTCCCTCCTAAAAACCTACCTGGTGATAAGAAATGCTTTGGCTGGGAGGGTTTGAACTCTGGTTGTCAAAACTCTTAGCTAAGGGAAAACTGGTCCATGTGGTTGGCTGAGTGACCCTGTGCTTCCAAAAAACTCCTGACTCCAAAGAAAGTAGGTTGCTCATTTTGCAAAGCACTTATCTCCTGCTGGCTTCTAGGAAGTTTAAGTAGGATCTTTTTCCCTTGAAGGTCAAATTTCACATATCTCCTGAGATCTTAGAACCAGGGTGCTTCTGAAGGAGAAGCAGGAAGAAGAAGTCTGTCTGGGGTTAGGAACATCTGAGCAAAACTGCATTTTATGGCTTAGACAGCAATTCCAATTATCCAGCACTTAGGCATTGGGAAGATTCAGATAAGAGGTCTCAGATTTAGCTCCTTTCTTCTCTTTGCAAGTTAATGTGCCACTTTTCTTCATTTTTTTTTTAAGCAGACAATCAAATCTATGATAGCAAATTTCAAGTTAAAAGGAAAAATTTGTCTCTGCAGAGAATGGAAAGAACCATTTTGGTTCTAGGGTGAGTTTTGTGATCCACCTGAAGTATGGGTAGCTGTCATTACACACACATTAAACAGAAGCTGGTGAGTTTCTTGCAGGAGTAGCTGGATAGCATTCTGTGGGATTTTTTATAAAATTATTTGAGTGCATGATACATACCAAACTGAGCTGCTGTTATGCTTCCATCAGGCTATTTATACACTGTGACAGTGCAGGAACCTCGTTTTTGACTTGTGCCTTAAATTTAAAAAGAGTCAGTTGAAAACCATATCATTCCTTCAATCCTATGAAAACCTTCAGAAAAGCTCTGCTCCAGAGCCCCATCCATTTCTTCTCCATTGCAAGGGGCTAGATTTCCAAAGAAAGAGGTGCCATCACCAAGCTGATAGGAGCTGTCTCCCTTCCTCCCCTGGAGTATTTGTACAGGTCAGTCCCTCTCATCTCCTGACAGATCCCTCAAAGGAGAGCTTCCCAATTTTCCATCTCTCCTCACTGCACAGCTGCCCACAAACAGCTTCTCAGTCATCTCAGTGCTTGTAGATCAGTAGCATATAGCAAAGATTTATGGAGCACATGCAATCTATACACTAATCCAACAGCACTGTGTGGAGGCTTGTATTTATTTTCTGGGATGGGTAATCATCATCTTTTGAAGAGCTTCTTCCTGAACACCTTGCTCTTAGAAGGCCATCAGTCCAATCCAACCCTGATTCTACCAAGAACTATGGCTCAGAACCCTGTTATCCTTCTGTGTGGTACCTATGTCTTTCTCACCTCTTTTGGCTACTTCTGGTCACATGGATGTGCCAGCAAAATCTGCAGAGTCTCAACAGCTGCTGTGAGGGTTAGACAGCAGGAAAGCTCTGCTTCTCAGAGCCTTTTCTATCTACCCCAGAGCTGATCAAATCTCTCCCCCTGCCTGCCCTTTGTGTTACACTATGGAGTGGAGAGGAGCAGTCCTCTGGATCCAGCACTCTCCCTACCCTTCTTTTCCTGCACAAGTTAACTCCCAGCCCTTGCTGCTTCTGCTCCAGCCCCCTTCTGAGCGTGCTCTCATTAAGACCCCAGAGGGAGGAGGTGATGCTCTGAAATTGTCTTAATTGCTCTTGTTTATGCTGGTTACGATGGCAATAAGTTGCCATGCAGAGGAGGCTTTATTCAGATGTGCAGGTTCTCCATTGTTCCCTACTCTGAAGGATTGTCTGTAGGCAGCTCCAAGTCATTTACAACAATAGATTAATATGAAGATCAGTTATCCTGGGTGACTCACAGTCACACACATGCGAGACCCGCCAATCGCTGTGACCTGCCACTGGATTTCAGAGGAGCTTGAATGTTGCTGGCATGTTCTTGCAGGATAATGCTCTGCACTTGCACAGCTTCTGCTCTCCAGGAGCTTCCCAAACATGAATGGAGAATGCTGTCTTTCTAGGGCAGGCAATGACTCTTACACTTGCTGGAAAGCAGGGAACTGGGACAAGAGTGTGTCTTTTGTCCAGTGTAAGTTAACATGTGCCAAAGTTTAATCATGGGTCAGGAATCCTGACTTTTAGTCCCTGATCTATCTTCCAGGCACTCTATCACCCAGGCCCTGAGGAGCTTCTTTTATGCATGTTTTGTGCTGTGTTCCATTTAGCACCCTTGGACACCTCCGTATCACAGGTTCATCTCCAGACCTCTGCAGTTCAGTGTCTGGATCTTCATTTGGCAGAGACTCACTGGAGACAATGTTGAGACACCTCAGCTGTGGGTTTGTCCCTTCTGTCACACTGTTCACACTTACAGCCTGTGCTGGGACCAACTGCATGGACTAGGAGCACTTTGCTTTCCATTCTTACTTTCCTGGATAATCTTAGCCTGCATCAACTCTACCTGACTGATCCACCCCTTGACTCAAGAGGTGTGTGTGCCAATTTCCCTCTAAAATCCTTGTCTCTGGGATATATGTCCCCTGTATTCTGTCATGCTCCCTGAACCCACCATTCTCTTTCCATGTGCCAGGCACTCCACACATCCCCTGTCTCCCTCATCCATCACTCTCCCTGACATCAGGGACACATCATTCCCCATCTTTCCTTTCCCCCATGCTGGGTGAAACAGGAGATGCCTGCTCCTGTTTTTTCCCTGTTTGGGAGATACATTATTTAACAGCAGGGAACACAGGCAGAGCTGTGAGGGAGGGTTGTGCTAGAAGGGATTAACAACTGTCATCAACCTGCTCTTGACTCTAAAGTCCATTACAGAGCTGGGTCAAGCTGTTGAAACTCCTCACCAGATTCCTATTTGCTGCCTATTTTCAGTCCTTGGATGCTGACAACAGCCCCATAATTTCCAGTGTCAGGTTTGGTTCTCTGTGTTACCATATTGCACGAACTCCAGCAGACAGACAAGTGCAGAAATTCTTTCCAGCTGAGTGTTAAAAATTGCCTCGCTCAGTCCATAAGTAATGTGCCTTGTTGAGCTGGGCTAATTTTCCTCCCTGTACAAAACAGTGAGGTTTCTGCATAATTTTGTGCATTACAAAAACACCAGATCTCAAGGGCTCCATGGTGGGCCAGGCCCCAAGTGTGTTACTGAGCAATTACTGAGTCTTCACCTGCCTCAAGCAGAATAAAACCTTGAGGGAGCAGCTGAGGACCTGACCCCTGCTTTTCCATATTCATACAAACTGGAGCAAGTTATACTGGGTCAGCAAAGGGCTGATTCAGGACCATGATACCAAAAGAAGGTACCTAGAATAGACTAGGAAGCCTTTTCTTCCATAAATATGTATTTCATGTAGAAATATAAGTTATATTAATGGTTAGAAGTTCTGTGTAATTCGTAACCCTCACTGGATTTCTCTTCCACAAACTTTTCCATGTTCTTAAGTTCATATATATTTTTAGCCTTTTCAGCATCCTGTGGCAAGAAGTTCCTCATCTTAACCACGTCTCCTTTCTTTTGAACCTGAGATCCCCCCATTCCTGGGAGGTTTTGAACCACCCACCTTTCACAATGGTACACATTCACAAAGATCCTGAATTAGTCATATATTTGGTGTTAATTTGTTTTCTAATATCTCCTTCCCTTTGAATCCACCATCTGCTGTAAATCTGCCCTGCAAGTGTAGTCTGGAAGGAGAAACATAAAAGAACTCAAAGCTCTTGCAGTGAAATAGTGTAAAGCACCTGCATGAGGCACCAGTGGTCACCTCTGAAACTGTTCCCTTGGGGTCACCACGTGCTGCCATCACTAGACAGTGACATCTCCCAAGCTTTGGAGCAGGCTTGGCTGTGGATCCAGAAGAGGGCAATGGTGACACATCCTCACCAAGGCTCCCAGCACCAAATCCACTGAGGGCAGCCACAGCAGGGATGGAGCCAATAGCCAAACCACTTTGGCTAGTGGAACTGCCTGTTCCTGGCTGTTTCGTGGCAAGCAGATTGAAGTGGGAGGCAGCTTTCAGCTACTGTCTCAGGTCAGATGGGACTGTCAGTCAATTGTTAATTATGACTCTTCTTCTTACTAATTTCTCTAACTTCTATCACCATGGCAGCTAACTGCCGTGGAAAGACTCAGCCAGAAAAAGGAGAAGACAACCAAACTTTTCATAGCAAGGGAACAGGAACGAGCTACAGAGGAAAGGGGGTGGAGGAAGAGATCTGTAAATTGTTTTCCAGGAGAGTCTAACACAATGTTCTGAATCCTAAAATGGCTTTTGTTGAAGGAACCTTAAAGATCATCCTGTTCCAACCTCCCTGCCATGGGCAGGGACACCTCCCACTAAACCAGGTGGCTCTAAGCATGATCCATCCTGGCCTTGGACACTTTCAGGGATGGGGCAGCCACATCTTCTCTGGGCAAACTGTGCCAGGGCCTCACTACCCTCATAGGGAATAATTTCTTCACAATATCCCATCTAACCCTGACCTCTGGCAGTTTGAAGTTGTTCCCTTTTTTCCTATTATCACATCTGCTCTGCCTGACCTGGTCAGTCGATCAGTTTTAATCTTTGGTGATGGCTGTGTGTCCAGAAAGGGCAAGAGAAGGAAAAATTTGACAGCACTTGGAGCTCTCATTAATTTTTAAACTTCCTCTCTTTCTGCTTATTTTGTAGCTTTTGTCCAGGTGCTGAATGTGTTCTTTTCCCCATGTGTCACTTCCAGAGGAATACTGTGGAGATGAAATGCCAGTTGGTCATCACAGGGCATTTCACCTGTGGGGGCTGCATGGAAATTCACAGGCTGGAGCCATACAGGGTCCAGGGACAAGTGGTGACTTCTATCACTGCAGCAGCTCTCAGGAGCAGTGACACAGTGCCTGAGTGCATCAGTAGTATGGGCTGAGCAGGTTATGTGAGATCAATAAAACAACAGCCATTTTGTTGCTGTTTTTCAGCAACACCACATAATACTTGCTGAAATCACTGGCTGGTCCATTCAGCAACTTTCATTTCTGATTAAGCTTTCCAGCCTGTAGGTATCTTCTCTCACACCTGTCTTACCATTTCCATTTACAAGGGCTTAATTTAGAAACCCATTGTACCTGGGCCTGCACAGACCAAGCTAATTTATTTTACATAATGCCTCAGCACTTTGGGAAACAGTCTTGTTTTAAGTCCATTCTGGAGGGAAGGATAGACTTCTGCTTCAGGTTTTGGATTGAGTTTTGAGAGAAACAGACCCTGTTCTGACAGTGTTCACAGATTTCCTGAGACCTTTTACAAATCACTTACCCTGCTTTGAACCTAACTTTTGAGTCAGGAAAATAATCAATATAACACTTTCCTTAGCTCTGGTTTTAGGATAAACATAGTATCTGGATGGCATCAAAGTCCTTGTGTTCTGTGCTTTAGAAGCAGAATAAAAAGCTGATCTCTGTGCTGGGGGCCTTTGGTGCTGAAGTGCACGACGAGGACAACAGGCAGGTGCATTGTCTGCTGAGAAGGAATGAAACAAGGCAGAGCTGACAGGCAAATAGACCCTGGGCATTGCTGCTGTCAGCTTTTCCATCGGCATCTCATCACAGGGACGTGCAGGGAGAGAACGAATCACTCCGTGGGCGTTCACAGGAAGCGGCCCCCGAGCGCGAGGGAGAGGCACGGGACAAGGGCGGGCTGAGAATCCACGTGGGTGAACTTCCCAGCGAACCTGGGCGACAGGAGACTCCGTGACATGCCTGAAGGAGGCACAAACACCCCTCTCCTCCTTGCCAGAGGACTCAGCTGGCAAGATAAGATCTTTTTGTTCGCTTGAGGCTTTTGTTTGTTCGATAAATGCCCCCGGACTTTGCGTTTCAAGTCTCTTCCTTCTCTGTCGTCGTCGTCACTGCCACAGCAACAGGTGAGTTTGAGAAGTTACACGTGGGGAAGATGAGTTGCACTGAGGAAATGACTCAAACCCTTTGCAGACCCCAGTGGAGCCAGTAGATCTGAAGACAGGTGCCCTCCATGCACAGAGCTGTGAGCATGGATGAGCCATCCAGTGGCTGCGTGCCCTCCAGAGCTCTCATCACCATCAGTCAAGCTCTTCCCCACAAAACAGCAGTGGAGGAAGCTCCAGAAGTATCACTTCTTTATTTCAGTGCTGACGTTCTCACTGAGCCTCTTGCTGCAGCAGGCTGCTAATCAAAAACTCTGCTGTTGCTGCTAATCAAAACCTCTTTGCTCGCCACTTTGGCATCATTCTGCGAAGCCAACAGAGCGCAGAGATGCTCAATTCCTCCCCCTCCACACACCTTCCATTGTCTTCAGGACTGACAGCTCTGATGTGGAGCAGTGATAAAAGCCAGCTGATGCTGTCAGGGCCTGGTACAATTGCACTGCAGGGAAAAAGGCGACTGGCTCTGACTCATCGGAGCCGCCTGGAGCTCAGGATGCCTCGCACACACGTGCTGTCTCCTGGCACGGCTCAGCACACAGCGCTGCACCTCTGGATGCTCCCCTCTGAGGAGGATTGACCACAGGACTTGAGAAGGGCCAGGGCTGGTAACCAACTGCATGGCCAACCATCCTTTGAGATGCTAGGAAAACTCACAGGGATTTTGAAAAATACCTTTTTTTGTAGAACCATAGAATATCCTGAATTGGAAGGGACTCACCAGTCCAACTCCTGGCCCTGCACAGACACTCCCAACAATTCCACCCTGTCCCTGAGAGCATTGTCCAAACACTCCTGGAGCTCTGGCAGCCTTGGGGCTGTGCCCATTCTCTGGGGAGCCTTGGCAGTGCCCCACCACCCTCTGGGAGAAGAATCTTTCCCTGATCTCCAGCCTAAACCTCTCTGACACAGCTCCAGCCGTTCCTGGGTCCTGTCCCTGCTCCCAGAGAGCAGAGATTGGAGCTGCGCCTGCACTGCCCCTTGGGAGGAGCTGCAGCCCCCGATGAAATCTGACCTCTGCTGAAGCCTTTGGTGTGTAAGGAGCAATAAAGGTGGTTGGTTGGACGTTCCTCTGCTTGACCTGTGTTCAGGGATGTTTAGCAAAGCATTTGTGCAACTCCTGAGTGGCAATCTATGAAATAACACCTCTCCTTCAGCTCCTCACATTCCCATCCTTATGGAATGGGCTGAGTGGTGGTTGAATTTCTGGAGGGCTCCAAAATGTGAGGGATCCAGACTTGAAAATGCATCAGGAGTGCCAAGCCAAGCCAGGAAGGACATTCAAAGAGGGGAAATTGGACTGTGATGAGAACTTCTCAGTGACCTTGAGTAAACTGGCTCAGTGCTGCCCATCCTGCCCAGGTCAGCAGCTGAAATTTCCATTACTGAAAGTAGAAACTCAGGGGTCATTTCTGTTTCATTTCTCACTTTTTCCCAAACATGACATTGAATGAGAGGCATTAGGAGTTCCTCCTATAAATAGGATCACCCCTGTCAAAGCTGGTTAAGTCATACCCAGTGTCAAGCCCATAAACAAGGTGCCTCTCATGCACTGTCTGGAGGGTGCAAGAGGGGGTACAGAGAAGTTTGACAGCTCCCTGTTTGACCACTTTGCACGGGGACATCACTGTTTGCAAGGCAACAAACATAATCATCCCCAGCTCCCATCTGGAGGATTTTTGGAAGTGGTGCAGAGGCAGAGTAGTTGAGGATCACTGCTCTCTGTTGTAGCAGAAGTGAACCCTCTCAACCTCACAGGTGCTGGGCCCTCCATGGCTGCTGTCATGGCAAGGGTTAAACACTCTGATTTCATCTCTTCCTTCAAGGCCTTTCCCCAGTTCTGCCCTAGAAGTCTGGGATGACCTGGACACCCTACACTTTCACTAGTCTCTGTTTCCCCTGGAGGGAGCTGCAGTTTCCTCCTCCTTTAGAGTTTCTCAGTTCTTCTTTAGCTCCACGAGAAGCAGCAGTTCCAGTGACATCCGTGACAACGCGGCTGTGCCACGTGGGAAGTCAGCTGGGGCATGGCAGTGAGGCCAGGGACACAAAGCAAAGAAGCATCTTTGAAACAAGAGAGTTGTAAGTCTCCCCCCGTGCCAGCTGCAGGGACATCTGGATGGAGCTGGCTTGGCAGAGCTGCAGGGTCACCAGGGTTGTGTGTGGCTATGGTGGCTCCAGAGCAGAGCACCTCAGGATAGCAGGAGCTGATGGAGGCACCTGAGGCTCCTTCACTTTCCTCCTCCGCCCCAGGAGCTTCTTTCCACCTCTTCACCAAACTTTGTGTTGCTCTGAGACTGGGGGCTACTCTGCTGAAGTGATGCAAGTGAATATGTCTTATGAAAAAAAAAAAAGAAGAAGAAGAATTAGGAAAAAAAATAGATAATTTCTGTGGTCTCATTTCCCCATAGATCCACAAGCAGTTGCATCAGTACAGCTGAGGGGGTGGCAAACTGAAGTGGGGGCAGAAAAGAACAAAAAACTTTCTAAGACAGCTTTGAAAATGTTCAGTAACTGTATGGAGACCTCCAGCCTCTTGTCCCCTCCAGACGTGAAGAGTTGTCTGGTGCTCCTGTGTGGAGACACAGCCAGGGAGCAGAGATGATTTGTCTGAAGCTGAACTCAGAGCAGCTTAGCAGGGGAGGAATCGCTACTTGTTCTGAGATAGGCTAATTATATTCTGTGTCCTTGGAAGCCAACCCTTTCCTACTCTGCTTGCATAATAGAGATCCTATAGCTTTGTACAGAAGCATCAGGGTTCCCTCCCATCTCCACTGCACACAGCAGCCTGTCCCACTGCCAGTCTCCACCCCAGCAGGATCTGCATGTCAGTCCTGCATTCCCTGGAGGGCTGCTGAAGCACTTTGGATTCCTGGGAGATGGAAACCCTTCTAAAAACGCAGGGTAGAGTTACTCTAATTCCTTGCTGTTGGGGATCAAGCTGAAGCCTGCTGCTTAATGGGGGATAAGTGGATGTAATGCAGTCAGTCAATAACTTTATGCACACATGCAGAGCCCTTTGGATTACTGATTTCCAAAAGGCAGAGTCTCCCTCACAAACCCTGCACCACACTGAGTCAGCCCTGAGCCTTTTGACTTTGTATTTCCTTCTTCACCTGTGCTTTTATTCTTCCTCCCCTTATTCATTTTTTCCCCACTTATTCATTTTCACCCCCCCCAGAGAAGTTTTCAGCTTGTCAAACGACTCTCCCTCTCCCTGTCTCTTTTCTCATTGCCTTTTGCAGTGGGAGGAAAGATAACAATAAAAGGAGCAGTTTTCAAATAAGAAGCCCCACGTGTTACCTGGGAACTGTCTCTCAGCATCCAAATACCTGCTGGGGCAGAGAGCGATGAGTCCCTGTTGCTGTTTTGTACCCACCAGATACTGTTTGTATTTTGTCACATGTTCCTGTCAGGTCTGTCACTTGGTACAAGCAGGACTGACTGGGCCCTTGTAAAGTAGGATTTCCCTTTACACCTCCCTGCTAAGCTCTCCTCACTCCTTCCCTTCCTCCTCACAGGGAAAATTGCTGCTCCAGCTGCTGCTGTGGTAGTTCCCAGGTTGGAGGAATGGGTTTGGGAGTATTTGTGCTCTTTGCCTCGTTACTCCAAAATTCTCCTCCTCTTTGGAAGCCCTTTAGTCCTGGCTTATGTCTCTGTGGGGAGGAAAGGCTGAGATGAAGGAGTCACTGAACCTCTCTCTGTCCTCAGTCCCTGCTCAGCTTCAAGCTGAGCCCTTCACAAGTTCAGCACTTTTTATGGCCTTATGGAACTGCTCCTAAAAGGAGAAAATTGCAGGAGAAGGAGCTCCAGACCAAGGAATTCCTGTAAGACCAAAGGATCTGAAATGGCTCCCTTGGGCCCCCCAGATGGGGAAGTACAGGAGGGAATGGCCCACGCTGCTGCACTTATCCCAGGCCTCTCTGTTCCTCCCCAGGCTCCTGGCTAAAAGGCTCATCTGACTTTTATAGGGCTGGAGAGACCAAGCAAACAAAGCCTCAGGGTTTAGTCAGCGCCGGCGGGTACAGCACGTGCCTTTTCCTTCTCTCCCCTCCTTTTTTCCTGCTGACAGCTTTCCCCAACACATGTGGTGTCTGCTTGGCTTGGGAGCCTCTCCTCAGGAATGAGCCTCAGGACTGGGGCAGGAGAGCATTTCTTACCATCCCCACTGTAGGCTGCTTTGTCTTTCACCTCCAGGACTTCTCAATACTTTCTGGGCTCTGAGGAAGCTGAGAGAGGCAGGGAAAGAAGGGCAGGGGGGCTGGAAGAGTCTTGGAACATGAAGGTGCTCTGTTGGATGGAGAAGTGACTCAGGCATGAGCCCAAACGCTTACAGGCAGAAGGACATGACACTTTCCCTCCCTGCTCTTTCCTGGAGCCACAGGAAAGAGTGCTGACAGCCTGACTGACAGCCACAGCCTGTTCCTTCCACACCACCAGTGCTGGGGGTCAGAGGAATTCACAGACCTCCACTTGTGGTCCCCACATCCTCAGGGTCCCCTGAGCTGAGGGTCTGCTGAGGAGCTGCAGCAGAAAAGCTCCTTTCCCTACACACTGCTGGGTTTTGTTGACTGTAACAAACCTCTCCCTTTGCTGCCGGGACTGTGCTCTGGGGCTGGGAATGAAACATTGCTCATCCTGCTCCTCTGTTCCTTACAGGAGTTTTGGGAATCTTTGTAAATAAGCCAAGAACACGAGAAAGAGAAATTCCTCCCGTTCCAGGCCCTGCCTGACACTGCACAGATCCTTTGTTCTTGGCTTCTTTCTCCCTCCCAAAGCCTCAGAGAAGTTCTTCCAACAGCACAGCCCCCCTGCTCAGCCTCTTGCATTAATTAGCAGCTATCCATTAACTGACCAGGAATAATTCCATCAATTAGCCCATCTCCTGAGCATCTCTTTCCCCAGGTGCTGGAAATGCCACTTAAGCACCAACAGGAAATGAGCATTCAAGAGCTATAAATATATAGAGATGTTTGTATAAGACCTCTTTGTTCTTCATGACTTTGTGGTACTCCTGGTTTCAGCTGGTCCACAGAGAGCTCAGGATCAGCCTCTATCCAGCTTATTCTTTAGGGTCCTGCATTCTGGGCTCCCAAAGTGCAATCAGACTTTTGTGACATCCATTTTCTCACTTTTTCTTTTTGAGGGTATGTGTGAGGATGCCCAGAAGGCTTTGAAGCCACCCATGGTATCCTGTGATCAGGCCAGGCATGATGGATCCAGGATGGTAAGAAACAGGCTGCATGTGCTGCAAAGGAGACTGTTCAATAAAATAAATATCTTCAAAGGAGAAGGAAAATAGCAGGAACGAGTAGAAGAAAGGATGTTTGCAACCCTTGAAGGGGAATCTGGAGAAAGAGATCCTTTTTAAGGTGTAAAATGGTGTCAGTAGGAACATAGTACTGTTACTCCTTTGAAGAGAGCAGTTAGCTGAAAATAGGAGGATGTGCAGGTTATCCCAAGTAGAGCAGAATGTGGTGATGGAGCAAAGGGAGGTTCCTTTGAAGTTTTCTGATCCTACAAAGGAAGGATGCACTCCTGCCCACCTGAATCCAGAAGGAATCCAGCATAGAATCCTAGAATGGCTTGGATTGGAAGTGACCTTAAAGCTTCATCTGGTTCTAACCCCTGCCATGAGCAGGGACATCTTCCATTAGTCCAGGTCACAGGGAATGTGACCATTCTCTGCCCCATCTCTTATCTGGGCCATGTTCTCAGAGCCCTGCCCAGCTGAGCCTCGCTGCAGGGGAAATGATGGAAAACTGAAAATTAGGGATACCCAAGCCTAGCCTAACATGGAGGACAGTGAAGGGAAAAGGATGTGATATTCTACTGACATCTACTTTTTTGCTGTGGTACCAGGGACTGAAAGCTGGAGGGTTAGGCTGTGCAGCACCAGGTGGTCTGAGGGGAGCTGCTTCCACGAGCCAGGAAAGGGGTGTGATCTGATGCAGAGCTTTTAGTGCCCAGATACCTTTTGAAAGCTGCTCTGCCCTTTCCCTCTGCACATGGCCAGTTATTTCCTCATTCCCTGAGGGAACTGCTAAAGAGAGACCCGAAATCTGGTGAGGGAGCTGCTGGCTCAGTGATGCCGCGCTCGGTTCTGCTCAGGTAGCACAGTGGATGCAAATTAATTACTGTTAACGATGCCACCTTCCTGCAGAGAACAGCAATTTCTGCAGCAGGCACAAGGCTTGGTTCTGTCGAGTGCCCAGCCTGCAAGGAGGCCTTCTGGCATCCCTGCACTGCCCATGAGCCCATCTGTTCCCAGTGGGAGCCACGGGGCCATCAGGCAGTGCCGGATGGAAGCTTGTTTTGACTCATGGGTCAGAGAAGTCTATCGTTCCCAGTCGCTTCTTTAATTGACACAGTGAAAGAAGCCACATCTTCCTGCCTGATTCTGACCATGTCTGTAATTGAATTCGGCTCAACATCTCCGCTTCAGCCCCCCAGGGACCTGCCAATTAATGATGGATTTTTTTTCTCGCCTTGGGAATTTCTCTTTGCTCCTATTCTTTTTAGTTAATAGGATGTAGTGCTAAACCCAGTAGTAGTAAATCTCCCACCCCCCATTTTCTACCTTTCCCAAAGGTGCCTCAAGAAGACAAGGGCTTGGGCATGAAAAGAGAGATGGGTGAACTTCAGGGACTTCAGGAAAACATGTGCAGCTTTCCTGTCTTTTGTTCATTCATCCTTCCTCTTGCTCCTCTCAGGTCTTTTGTTTCTCCTTGCCAAAACTGCTTGCGCACACTTCACTCAGGATCTCATGAGACTGTTTTAGAAACTGCAAAGCTGAATTGGATCCTTCTTTTTCCCCTCTTGGAGCACAATGTCTGTTTAACCTTTCTCCCTTGGCATCTGTCTCTCCCAGCAACCTATTTGCAACTCATGGTTGCAGAGGAATGCCCTCGTTAACTGGGTTTAAAGAGGGGGTTGCTGGGGGCGTGGGCAGGAGTGTGTGATACTCTGTAGGGTCCAGTTTCAGGCTGGCTGCAGGAGGCAGTTATTCCACGGATCTGCCTTAGCCTTGTCTCCCCGAGCCCTGCCAAGATGTAGAGGTTTTTCATTGCTCTTAGAAAGGCAAATTTAATTTGCATGTCAAAGAGTGAGAAAGGACAGGGGTCCTCAGTTCCCCGGCTTCTTTATCCTCTCCTAGTCCCTCTCCCTCTCCCCACACCCCCTCCCCAGCCTTCCTTTTGGCATTCCTAATGCGGGATTGCCGCACTAACGCACCCAGCCGCCACGGGAGAGAGAGAGAGAGAGAGAGAGAGATCTTGGGGTTCCTGGAGCTGTTGGATCCTGTTGAATATCCCCGTTAAACTTCGCCCTTGCTGCTGCGTGCGGGAGCTGCCCACGCAGACCAAAGTTCGGTCCCCAGCCCACCGGTTCTCCCCCACAGGCGCTGACGTATGAGGCTCTGCAGGAGGCGGCGAGGGAGGGAGGGTGTTTGGGAGAACGTGTCTCTGCAACACTGACTGTTTGGTGAATGTGCACAGACAAGTGGGGTTGGCGGGGAACCAGGTGAGAGTGCAGTGTGTGTCCCCCCCTACTCTCAGGGAAAGCCCACTGGCCCTGCTCCTCGTCCTCACCGGCTGGTGATGGGTGGGAGGAAGGAGTGGAGGGGGAAATCCCTCCCTGACCCTCCCTTTGGATGCCCCTCTTGTGCTGCTTTTCCTGTGTGGGAAGGGATGAATTTGCCCAGGCTTTATAGGAGATCTGGATCTGGTAGGCTTGAGGCCTGCCTGAAGAGGGCAAAAAGCTTTTTCCTCTCCTTCCCATCACTCTGTGGTTCTTTCCCAGTTTCCAAAAGCTTTTCTGGTTTGTTGTTGGGCTTGTTTCTTTTCATTCTTTGATGTTTTTTCTTCACCTATGGGTCAGACCACACTTCTCTGGGGGGACCCACATTGACTGCCTGGATCTTGTGGAGCAGGAGAACAAGGAAGATGCTCATACACAGCTGGGAAGAGTGTATGAGCAGGGTGTTGCTTCCAGCCACCTGCTCCTGAGACCATCAGGACAGTACCTTCACCTGATGCTGAGGGTGAGTTCTACACCAAGAACTCCCAGGACAATTCAGCTCTGCAGAGATACCAGTGCCTGCCATGACTGACCAGAGGAACAGAATCATGGAGTGGTTTGGGTTGGAAGGGACCTTAAAGCTCATTTCATTCCAACCCCCTGCCATGGGCAGGGATACCTTCCACTAGACCAGTTGCTCCAAACCCCATCTATCCTCCTCTCTGTGCTGAGACCCTCTTTTAGCTGAAAGCAACAGTCCTGCGTGCAGGGACAGTCATTCCACCATGTGCTTGTGTCCTGCCTCCACCAGCTGTGAGGAGGAGGAGATCCTTGTTGTTAGGGTGTGCTGAGACATCACTGGGATCACTGGCTTAGGGACATTTAAGCCTTTGTTTTCTATTCACACTGTCTCACTTTCCCAGGCCTGGCAGAGAGCAGGGAAGAGTCATCTGCAGTGGGAGCAGGGCTGTCATCCTGCTCGTGTACAGGGCTGTTCTCACGCCCCATTTCCTTTGTGGACAGAAAGAGGAGTTATCAGGAGCCTGCACCTGCTTCCAGCTGAGGAGAGGAAACACTTGTGGAGGGAGCAGAGGATGGTGGTGGTATCTCAGGAATCCAGGAGGGATCAGGGCTCTGTTGGGCTCAGCACAGCAGAGGTTGATACCGTGAGCTTGTGGTCAGGGTGGTTGGAAAAATCATTGCTGTGCGCAGGAGAGGACTCGGAATTAAAGTCATCATCACCCTGATGGTTTGTAAAACTGAGCTGCTGGTGTGAGTGAGAGCTGCCCCAGGCCACAGAAGACACGTTCCCCAGCCCATGGATCAGTGAGGGCTGTACCTTCCCTCCTTGCTCTCCCTGTGCCTGGCTGTTCACAGGTGAGGAGCACCTCAGCTGGTGCTTGGCTGCCCCATTGCCCTCCTGCAATTTGGGAGGCATGGCTGGGGCTCTCTGCTCCATCCCACAGCAGTGCTTTAGTCCTGGGGACACACTTCTGTCCTGGCTGTGTCCCAAAGGCCCTGGAGAGCCAAAGATGTCCAGGCAGTTAAGCTGCATGGCCTGAGGGAAGGGAGGGCAAACACATCCAAGTTAAGGAGTGATTGTGTTAATGTGGTGCATTAATGAGGAAATTGGAATAAAGGACTTCATCAGAGATGTAAAGTGAATTGGTGGCAGGCTGGAAGTCTCCTAATGAGTGCTCTCCCCTGAGTTTTCTACCCTTTTGTGAAGCCAGGACAAGCTGTTTTGAAACAGTACATTAACTCGAGGCACTAAGAGGCTTCCATTAGATGGGAGGGGAGGAAGGAGCCATGAGATGGGAAGGAAGGAGCCAGGAGATGGAGGGAAAGCACTAGAGACAGCAATGCTGAGAGATGCAGCACAGAGCTCGTCTGGGATCTGAACTCCCCTGTGACTTTGGGCAGGACCAAGAACCTGGACACCCCAGCAAAATGAGATGTTGACTCAGTTCTGGACACAAGCCCAGCCCTTCCCTAAAACCAACATGCCCTTAGAGGCACCTTCCCACACAAGGAGCTGGACAACAGCACCACCAGGTTCCCTCCAGCACAGGGCACCCAGCAGCTCCACTTACCTTTGTGTAATAAGGTTAAATCACTGCCTCATTAGAGCCCTCAAATTAAGTCCCCACCTTGGTGGATCGATGGCATTTTCCATGATGCACTTGTGACACCAAGCCTGGCAGATGGATTGATGCTGGGAGCCTGGAGCCCTGCAGGGGAGCAGAGTCAGACCCAGAGCTGGGCAGGGTTTTATTGTCAGGGGGAAAAAAGAGCAAATTTCCATGGAGAGCAGCAGCTGATGGCAGGGGCAGGAGGGGTGGGGCATGAGGACAGTGCCTGTGTCTCCTGGCACCTTCTGGAGTTTGGTGCTGGTTCCCAGTTTAGACTTTCAGGGCTGTTACAAGAAAAGAGTTCTTGTCTGGGAGAAGCCTGTGGCAGAAATGTCTCCTCCAGGTGTGTCTGCACTGAGGTTATGTGCCCAGTGCCATGCTGATCCCCCTGCACAGGGGCACAGCCTTCCCACCCCAGCAGCCACATCGCACCAGCTCCCTGTCCCACTGTCCCCAGGAACTGCCACCATGCCCTGACTGGAACGGGACCTCCAGCTGCCTTCAGCCTTCTGGAAAGATCTTAACAGTCCCAGAAGCTCAGCTGGGGACTGGATCCAAGAAAGGAGTCCCCAGGGCTGAGTGTGAGGTGAGTTGGGGCAGTTTGGGATCACAGGTGCCAGATCACTTTTCTTTGAGCTGCAGCCAGGCCAGGAAAATCTGTGGCCAAAGAGAATCCTGGCAGTCCCAAATCCCAGCTCTGGGATGTTTGTACTTCTGCCAGCTCCCCACACATGGAGGCTTAGAAGGGACCTCTCTGATGAGTACCAGAGACCACCCACCTCATCCCAGCCACCTGCCCCACTCCAGGTGCCAGGGTTAAGGTCACCTCATCATCTCTCGTCCCCATCTGCCTCACCCAGTGCCTTTCCCACCACCCTCAGCCCCCCTTGCCCCTCAGGACCACTAAGCCCATGATCCCCCAGTGCTGGGTGATTGTTCAGCTGGCTGGAGGAGCAGGCAGGGCAGCTGGTGGGTGGTCAGAGCAGGGGCTACAACCCCTTCTTCCTGCTGCTGCAGCTGGACACCACAGGGCTGGGTGCTGGGGAGGGGAATGGGACCAGTCTGCTGCATGAAATGGGTGAATTTAACCCTTCCAGGTCAAGCCTGGCTCTCTTGAATAGCTCTGTGCAAAACCAGTCTTTCTCAGCTCCCTCCCTGGGAACAGAGGAGCAATCACAGCCCTAAACCCATTCCTCACCCTCCAAACCCAAACACCTCCTGCCTGCAGGGAGCCCACATTGCTGCCACACCAGAACTCCTGGGTGCTGCCTGTATTTCCTTTCTAAGTCTGTAACAGCACAATTTATTTGATATAGTTGGCATTAAATAAATGGGAGTCCTCCTGTTAATCCCTCTGCAGACATGCCCGGAGGTGCAGGGTTCCAGGCAGAGGCTGCTGCCCACCCCAAGGAGTGGGTGCCTCAGAATAAAACACAAAAGCAACAGGAGGAGGGCAAAGCTGATAAAAATGCCCAGAGCAGCTGTGGCAATGTGGGCAATGTGGTGACACCACAATTGGCTGTCACTTATTTTAAGGCTTAGCATCTCTGGCTTGTTCAAGAAACCTTGTTTTTCTGTCCCAAGAGCTCTCTTAGGAGCTGAGGCATTTGTGCAGCCCAGAAGTCCTGCTTCCAGCAGGGATGTAGGAGGAAGTCCAGGGAGCAGGACAGACCCCTTGTGAGGAGTGGGGCCATTTGGGCTAAAAAGGTCTGATTTAAAGGTGAGAGGAAAGAAGAGACTTTCCTGTGTCTCTGGCTCATAGAGGGAGCAGTTCATGAGTTGATCCCCACTCTTGGGAGCTCATCCCTGGCCTGGAGAGGAGGGAGAGGAGAGGGCACAGAGCTCATGTGGGTGCTGCCAGGGCAGCAGGGCTGGCTCTGTGCACGCAGAGAGCTGAGCTCCTTGTTCATCCCTGCTAGGAAGCAAGAGAAAAACACTCCTGCCGAGTGCATCCAGAAATAACCCAGGCCTCCAGCAGCCAAAAAGCTTCCAAGGGGGAATTTTAAAGTGCTGTGAATTTGGCCTCTCAGCCTGTGCTTGGGGCTCCTCTGCTCTTACAATGTCCCAGGCAGGGAAAGGCAGACCCTGAACACAGCCCTGCTCCTGAGGTCCAGGAATCCTCATCTCAACAGGGGACAGGGAACAGTTCACTCCTGGGTCACCCCAAAGTCCTCTCAAGGTCCTCTTTTCACCCCAGTCTCTCCCAGCACCACCATCACAGCTCCTGCCTTGAAAGGGCACTGGTGATGGGCACTTTCCATATGTGGGATGTGCTTCAAGGGTCATGGTGCCCCAAAACACCTCAAGAGCCCCTCACTTTGCTGTATCCCTGAAATGTGGTCTCCTTGCAGGGACAGCCCTGTTGCTGGTGTGGATTTGGGAATCTGGAAGGGGAATGTAATAAGGATAAGAGGTTCCATTGCCTGCAGAAGGGAGGATCTGGGGGCATTTTAAAACAGGCCTTCCCTGTGTCTGGAAAGGACAGCAGATTCCTGTACTATCCATATGGGACTTGAGTCACATCGTGAAGAGAACGGTCCCTCCCGTGACACATGTCAGAGGCTGCAGGGAAGATAATGCTGCTTCATTGCTCTGGCCCCACTGTTTGTTCACCCACAGGGATCTCCTGGCCAGCTTTTCCATGTGTAAGCATCTCCTCAGCACCCCAGGGCAAGGGCATCGTGTGGCAGCTGCTCCACGGAGGGACAGACACCTTGTGACGGAGCAGCAGCTCTGCTCCAGCTCCTGGGGCAGCTCAGGGCTGCTCCATCCCTTCACCTTGGGGCTGTAACCCAGCACATCACTCAGCTCCCAGCATCCACAGGCAGGCTGCAGCTTCTGGAAGCCTCCCATGCCCCTGATCTGATCCTGCATGCCCTGAAGTGCCCCTCTGGGGCAGGACACCCACAGGGGATGGCCCCAGAGGTCTGGGCACGTGCAGGAGGTCGCTGAAGATGCATTGTGGCTTTGCAGGGCAGATCCCGAGATGGATACAGGATCATCTGTTTATTTTAAGTTTTACAGGGGGCATTTACCCTTGCCAGGAGTTGGAGAAGAGAGGGCCTGGGTACCATCTGCCCAGGGGACTGGTGAATCATCCTATTTTCCAGTTAACAGCACTTGTTTGCTTTGGGAGATCTCCAAGTTAAGGGGGAAGAAAAAAGAAAACCCAGCCCATGGATCTTTTCCCACACAATAAGAAAAATGCCTTGTTTTCTTTTTTTTTTTTCCTTTTTTTTTTTTTTTCCAAAAGCCAGTGTAAACTCTGCTTTTACTTAGCAGTGGGCTGGATAAAAATAGACAGTGAAGTCATGACGCCTTCGGAAGAACCAGGTATGGCCTGGAGAAGAGGGGGTGAGAGGAGACAGGCTGTGGGGACAGGGACTAAACCCAGCACGATGCAGGCAGGCAGGGTCTGTCCCCAGAGAGCTGCTGGTTACCCCAGAGACTTGTGATTCCCCTGGCACATTGCTGGGAGGTGCAGGAGCCTCTTTGGTGGATGCTCCAGAGTTGGAGGTGCTGCAAATGCGGCTGTATCCCAGAGAACACCAGGAGATCAGCTCTGTGCAAAGCCCAGGCATTTGGAGCTGGAGGCACTCTGGGAAGCAAGGGGAAGCAGCAGGGAGTGGAAACCAAGGGGTTGTGCTCCTGCTTTCTCCAGGACCATATTGCTGCTGCCTTCTCTTTTAGTTTTCTGCTCAGATCTGTCTGTTCCTCCTGTTTGATGGCCTTGCCAGGCTGAGAGCACGCTGGGCTCCTTGGAAGGAGCGTGCCTGGGAGAGACTTTGATGTCTCCTGCTCAGGGCAGGGGCCCTGGAAGCCACTTGGACACCTGGAGCACAAGGAGATGCAGCTGGTGCCCATATTTTGGTTCTGCTGGTGGGGTCTCCTGTGGCAAAACCTTCCTGGGGCTGCTTTTGCAGAGCTGGGGCACATCCTGAGCTCAGCCAGGCTCGGGGCTGGGGTGGCTGCAAATAAAAATCCTATGGGGCAGAGTATGTGGTATTTCCACACCATAGGACAAATCAGGGATGTGAGGGCAACTTTCCAGCAACACAAATGGATGTGAAAGCCCACGATATACCACAGAAATGTTGAGTGCCTCTGTAAGCTTGCTTCATCTCAGGTGAGTGCTGAAGAAGACCCCAAATGACTGACTGTGGTGTCCCCTCTGCCACCACACAGCTCCAGTGCTGTCCTGCCAAAGCCACTGCGCCAGCTTTGGACCTTTCAAACCAAGCACCTGCTCAGGTCACGACTGAAATGAGTTTGGCTGGCCTCAGCACGCCCTTCCACAGGTATTTCTGCACATGCTTGGAAGCACCATGGAAGCTGCAAGGAGATGCCAATTTTACATAACAAAAGGCTTCTGCCCAGCAGGAACACCGGGCCCTGCCAGGACCAGGGAAGCTGGAGCTTCAGGCTTTATATTTTCAGGATGTGATGTGAGGGAGGGATTTTTTGCCCTTCTTCTTAAACAAATTAAAACTTTCAAGGAAAAAAAAAATCCTGTGGAAAGTTTAGCCTCGCCCCACAAGGAAGGAATCTTCTATGAACAAGAAAATTCACGTGGTGGGGAAAAAAAAAAAATTCCTCACTCTTCCACCTGCTCCTGAGCCATGGTTTCTCTGCAGCAGGAGGCTGGAGAGGCGCGAGGGGAATATCTACATTTCTCTGGGATCAGTCACTGGAACCAGCATTATCACTGGAACAATGGGCTCAGCCCGGGCCGGCCGTGCCAGGGTGGCTCCACTGCAGCGCTCCCGGGTTTATTTTTGTCCGGGCTTGGAGCGGGGGTGGCGGAGATCAGGTGACAGTGCCCGAGGAGCGCTTGGCATCGTCTGTCCTGCCATCGTGTGTGCAACATGTCCGTGGGAGCAGGGAGCAGGCAGGGATGAGGGAGAAGGGCTGGGCGGGCGGGGTGGCTGCTCCTCCTCACGGGATCCTTTCCCTTGGATCAGCCTGCCCCGGAGACCCCGCTGGGAGAGGGGATGCTCTCTCAGTTTGGAACCACTGATGCTCCCACTTGACCTGGCTTAGAGCTTTGCAGTTCAGTCTGGGGAATCAAAACAGTGACTGTGCTTTGGTACTGGGATTAGGAGCTGGAAACCAGTTCCTGATGGAATTGAGTCATGGGCATACAGGAGACACAGAAGGGGCCGTGGTGGAGCCAGGGAAGCCCAGCTCCCCAAGAACCACTGCAATGTTTCCATCTCTGAGCTTGCCTCTTTTTCCATATGGTTTCCATACTGGGTTTTGTTTGAGCAGTACCAGTTCATTCCTGGTGCCCACATGCTGTCCCAGAAGAACAGTCAGCCTGGCAGATGTGACTGCAATAAACTTCAAGTTTATTTGGCAAGTTAGTCAAATCTGCCAATGTCCTTGGCTACACAGGAGCACCCTCCCAACAAGAATCCATCCTGGATCCATCCCCAGCCTCAGCAGTGAGGGTTCAGCCCCTGCTTTCTCCATCCCCTGAAAACAATCTGCAGCACTGGAGAGCTTTATTTCCCAAGGGGCTGAGAAAAGAGAGGAGCCTGGAGTTAATCAAAGTCTGGGGAGTGTATGGGAGCAGCTGTGACTGGAGGAAGCTCACAGGCTCTGCTGGAGAGGGAACAGAGCTGCACTGGGGTCTGGGGACGCCAGAGGGATGAGGGCTGTTCAGAGAGTGGCACTGTGGGAACACAGGAACAGGACATTAATTTCTCAGGTATGGGATGAGGAAGAGGGACCAGGGTGCTGTGCCCTAGCTGGGGGTGCAGGTATTTGTGGCATCACACGTGTGATCACTGTTCAGAGGCCTGAGCAGCGCCACACAGCCCAGGGCCCTGTGCTGTGACTCAACACACAAACCCAGCCTGACCTTAACGGGAGCCAAGTGCTCTGTGGCAGAGGCTGGGCTCTCCCTGATCCTGGGGGTTTTCCAGCTGTGCTCTGGGAGCCACACACTGCAAACATCCCCCTCCTTGGGTCGGGCCATCCTGCAAAGAATCCCCTTTTATATAAATCCCAGCACATGATGCGAGAGTGGAAGGAGCCTACCCTGCCCCAGCAGGTCATTTCAGGCTTGGCTGAGCCTCTTTCCTCTCGAGGGGATGTTTGCCAGCATCTCGGAAATGGCACTGGTGGGATCACAGCCCCAGCACAGCACTGTCAGTCAAGGACCTGCTCTCTGCAGCTCAGAGCAGCAAATCCTTCCTGCTGCAGGACAGCAAGGATGGATGATGTGGGAGCATATGGAAATCTGGCAAGGGATGAACTGAGCCTAACTCAGCTTCCAAGGGTCTGACCCTGTCAGTGCCTCCCAGCTGTGTCTCCCTGGATCCCTGTGTCTGGACATCTCTGATGTTGAGATCAAAGAGCCTGTGCTCATCCACAGGACTGGAAACATGCCGTGGAAGGGATGCAGGCACAAAGCACCTCCCTCTTCTGCACTCTCAGCACAACCCTTACCTTGCTGTGTGGACAAAAGACATACACACACAGAGGAGCAGAGCTGTGGATATCACCTATCTTTTTTCCTGAGGAGGAAAACTTCCAGACTGCTCTGCTGGGTGATATTCTGCAGACATTTAGCCAACAGGAGCTAAATCCAGCTGGGATTTGTGGTGAGGTCTGATGCACTCCCCACTCTCTGAACTGTCACGGTCAAGACAATGTGTCTTTCTGGGCTGATTAGGGAAAGTGTCAGGGACCTCACAGCCAAGACTGACAGGCCAGGGCTTCTCCTCTCACTCTGCTGTGTTTCACTAATTGCAGCTCTCCCTAATTAAAAATCAGTGATGTGGCTTTGGCAGCTGCAAGTCAGGTCCCCCAGGGGAGCCCGGGGCAGAGGTTGGGAGGTGGAGAAGGATGGAGCCATCCCTCGAACCTGGTACATTCCCTGCCGTGGTCAGGTGCTGCAGAGGAGCCAAACATCCAAGAGAGTCCTCCAGAGTAAGAGCAAAATCAGAGCCCCCCTTGCCAGAGATGTGGGGCAGATGAGGGTGTCCTGGGCCCTGGGTTGGTGTTGAGCAGGAGTGAAATGCTCTGTGCCAGCTGCAAAGTCCCTTTCCAGGTGGCAGTGGTGGCTCCAGAAGCCTCATGGAGCTGGGGCTCTGCAGCAGAGGTAGCAAATCCCAGGACACTCTGGTGAGCTGGCAACACTCTGCCTCTCCCAGGGGGCAGGAAGGGCCAACTCGCTGCCAGGCACTTAAAGTCAGACCAAATAAAAGCTGGATGATCTACACAAGTGCAGTTTCCTCTTGGCTTGTTGGTTGCTGATCTATCAGCTCTTTTTCCTTTCTTATTTCCACTTGAGGAAATAAGTTTTGTTTCAGATGTCTTCCCATGGGATAATAATCTCTCCAGGCAAACTCTGATTTTTCACCCTGAGTGAAGGCAGGAGGAGCACCCAGTCAGCAGCACAAATGTACAATGTCAGCAACTTCAGGGTCATTTCATTAATGAGTTCTTGTGCTCCCACTGCATCAGTACAGACTCACAGACACCAGTGAATGTTCCAATCCCCTGCCGTGGGCAGGGACACCTTCCACTGGACCAGGCTGCTCCAAGCTCTGTCCAACCTGGCCTTTTCATACATATACATGAAACCCATGTGTGAAGGGGGTGTCTGTCTGTCAGGATGTCAGATAAGGACAGGATAGGTGATGCTTTTGTTACCCAGAGAAGCTGTAGGTGGGAATAGAGACATCAGCTCATTTTGCCTTAGAGGCTGCTCGCGTGAGGTCTTGGGAGAGGGCGAACTGCATGGCAGCCATTTCAAGGGGATGAAACAGGGAGGGTCTGGGAGAGGCAGGACACTCTGATTTCTCTGCTGGGCATGGACATCTTCCAGGAACTGGTGAGCAGGCTTTGGAGAGTGGCTGGAAGCCTTCAGTGTGGAGGTCTGCAGGAGAGCTGGAGAGGGACTTTGGACATGGGCCTGGAATGACAGGACAAGGGGGAATGGCCTCAAACTAACAATGGGCAGGGTTAGTTGGGATATTGGGAAGAAATTCTTGGCTGTGAGGCCCTGGTACAGGTTGCCCAGAGAAGCTGTGGCTGCTCCATGCCTGGAAGTGTCCAAGGCCAGGCTGGACAGGGCAGGTCTAGTGCAAAGTGTCCCTGCCCGTGGCAGGGGGTTGGAATGAGATGAGTTTTAAGGTCCCTTCCAACCCAAATCTCCCTGGAGAAACAGGGAGGATCATGCCCAGCTCTCCTCTCTGGCCCACAGCCAGGGAAGACTTGCAGATGGAAAGCTCATGGCAGGGGCTGCCTGCTCCAGATGGGCTAATAATACCCCTGGGAGAAGGTCAGGTGGGCAGCAGCATGGGCAGCTCCCATTACAGGCTGTCATGCATCACCCTCAGCTGCCAGAGCCTCCAGAAAATTTTGGAATGTCTTGGATCCATTGGTGGATTTCCAGGGAGATGGCAGCAGGTGGCTGCCAGTGGTGATCTGCACCACGGCACAGAGAATTTTACCCCCAGCATCCACATCCTACCCTGTCACCACATCCTGCCCTGGCTGCCACCGGGCAGGCCACTGTGCTGTCCCACGGCCACAAATGTCCCAGCAGAGAGGGTTTTTCTTGCTGAAAAGCTGCTTAGCAGCTTATGGAAACAATAAAAGTAGTATTATCTTCAATGGTGAGGCAGATGGTTTGGATGATTGGTTTGACTTTTAAGCTGGATTTGAGCTACGGATATTCTGATTTTTAACAATTTTTGGCTGGTCAGACTCTGGCAGTGTAATCCCCAGATTCCTGCTCCCATAAATCCAGTCCTCTCTGCACTGGGGGCTGTGGGATGGAGACCTGCCCTGGGAGGGGCTCTCAGAAACCTGCATGTGAGGGGGCACCCAGACCCCCCAGCTTGGGCTGGCAGCCACCAACCCTGCCACCAGCCCCACCACGGCCACCACCAGCCCTGCACATGCCCGGTGTCACTGCTGCTACCTCAGCCTGGTCTCCCTGACCTTGTGGGGACAATTCCCCTCTCTGCTCCCGTCCTGCGTGGGTGGCTCTGCAAATCCACCGCTGGCAGGGGCCCAGGCCTGAGCTTCTCCCCACAACATTGTCTTTTGCTGAGGGATTTTTTTAGGTTTTTCTCCTAATTATCAGGAGCTGTGGACTTCCTGCCACCATCTGAGGGCTGGTGCCAGTGCTCCTTCTCTTGACAGAGCCTGTTCCTGCTGTCACCCCCGCACCCAGTGTCAGTGTGGAGCTGTTGTGTGGAATGCTCAGAGGTGACATCCTGCTCACCAGGACATGGCCAGGGACCTTCTCCATCCCTCCTGTGGCAGGGACCCTCAGCCACCCAGGAATCCCTCCAGGGCTGAAGGACCTGACCCCTCAAGCAGCCTCTGGGGTTGCCCTGTAGCCACGGGTTTGGGAAAGAAGGGAGTTGGGAATGAAATCTGTGTTCAGCTCTGTTGGGGCTGGGGAAGGCTCCTCTGAGGGCAGTTCCAGACAAATAAAAGCCATGTCTGGGGGCTCATGGTTAACCCTTTGCTGAGGGACATGCAGCAATGTCTCAGATAATGAATTACCTGCCCCAAACCTTGCCCCACCTGAGAAGAACCATCACATCCAGAACGTCCTGTGTATTAGAATGGTTTTTATTTAGCAAATCTCCAGAGCATTAAAATAAAACTCCCGTAAAACAAGGGTCATCTTTGTGTGTACATTGAAATCGTAAACTGAGAAAAAGAGGAAGACTTCTACAGAGGTGAAAGGTCACCCAAAACATCCTTTCAAGAGAAATATAATCAGTTTTCTGCTCCCAGTGTGAGCTCCAGTGCTGGTCAGCAGTCACCAGTGAAGCAGAGGACAGGGAGGGAAGGAGGGATGAGGATGAAGAATCTGGGAAATCTTTACCCAGCTTGGTTTAGTCCTGCAACCAAAACACTTCCCTGCTGCACCCGGATCATGAAACACCGGGGGGGAAAAAAGCACTGTTGTGAAACACCAGGGGTGATTTTAGGTCTGTTCGTGAGAGGCAGAGGGAGGTGACCCTGGAAAGGGCGCACCGTGGGGCCGGGCGGGCTCCAGGGAGGTGACAGCGGGGACGGCGACGGGACCGCGCGGTGGCTGCGAGCTCGGTGCCCGATCCCCAGCAGCCTTTCCCCTGCCGGCTCCCGCGGGGCCTGGCAAAGCACTGTCAGAGCTGCCAGGCTTATCTTTAGCTCTGTTCCCTCCCTCGCCCCCGCGCCCACCTCCTCGCCGCGCTCGGCGTCCCGGCCCCCGCCAAAACACGCGTTATATAAGCGCTCGCAGAACCATCTGGGGCTGAGTCAGCCACGAACCCAAACGGACAGCAAGCCCCCGAGGCGGGGATGCCGACCCACGGATAATGGGCTTTTGGGGCCATCCCCCCCGCTAGTGCCACCCCTGAGGGTCCGGGACCCCCTCCCTGGAGCAGGGAGCCTGCAAGGGGACAGACAGCGAGGAGCGCCCCAGCCTCGGGGACGGGAGTGATGCTTGGGGTCGTCAGGCAAAGAGGGGAAGGCTTAATTACATTCTAATGAGGTGTTTCCAAAATAAATGTGCCAGCTGCAGGGGAAGAGGAGAGGGAGCGTCGACTGGCTGGGGAAGGGGTGCTGATCTGTCAGCTTGCACACATCCTCTCCATCCTGATACCCACGGGAAATGCTTCTCACTTCTCCCCTTAAGTCAGCACCACCAAGCCCGGTTTGATTCCAAATTTATTCATTTGGGGTTTCTCCCCAAAGCCCAGGGTCAAGCCAGGAGATGTCCTTCACCTCCTTCTTAAAAATCACTGTTTTTCCCTGTGAGCAGCATCTCAGGAGCATTTGTGACCTGAACTTTGCAGTGTTGTGCTGATTCACAATGGCTTGTCACCAAAAAAACTGCCTAAAAGTGACAGAAAAAGGGACGCTGACTCATGTGTTTGCCTTCCCCGAGCGAGGAGAAATGTGAAAGGTGAACAAAGTACTTAAGGGGTGATAATTACATTCTGCACTGAAAAAATTCAATCCATATTAATAAGCCCGAGTGTTACTGTAGTAGAGGCATTTTACAATTAAAAAAAAATTAAAGTATTTGAGGTTTTTAACCTTGACAGTGACCTGTTAACAACAAGTGTAAGGAAACCCCTAATTTTGTCCCACTCACAATTATAAATCTGTGTTAAGGAGAAACTCCAGCCGCCGTCTTCCTGGACTCCCTGCAGGATGCTGGAGGCTGGTTCCCTGGCAGGATCCTGTTTTTCTGTAGGATAAAACCTGGTGTGGGATGGAGTGGAAGAGCTGACCCCTCTGGGAGAGCTCTTGCTATTGCCTTTATGGAGGGGAAGAAAGGAGTTGGAGAGGGTCCACCTTAATGTAGGATGAAAAAGCAAATTGCCAGCAGGAGAGCAGAGATGCTGCTCCGTTACTATGGTTACCCCCAGAGACAACCCAGTATCCTTGGGTATCGCCCTGCAGCACCCAGAGCATCCCTGGATACTGCCCTGAGGTACCCCAGCTCCTCCCAGACACCTGGAATGGCACTGGGCAACTTGGGTGGGCAAGGGACCACATTTGGAGGGGTCTGTAGGGTCTGAGGCTCTTGAAGCAGCCTGGAGAGAGGATGAATCCAGGCTGGATGGAGAAGCAGCATGTCCAGTGGGGCCAGGGCAAAATTCCTTGCCTTCGTCCCCCTGAGATGAGGTCCTGGTGGGAATCCAGTTCCCAGCCCTTCTGCCCACTCTCTGCCTCTTGATGACCAACTGGCTCAGCCAGATTTTTCAGTGGGCTTGAACCAAACCCGTTCAAGCTGATGAAAAGACACCCTGCTTTTGGGGAGGCCAAAAACCTCTGCAAGGGCACAAAGAGATGCTCTGATCCCCTGAATCTGAAGGGAAAGAGGCAGGAGGGCAGTCAGTGAGGGCTGGTGCAATGCTGAGTTCAGAGAGGGTTTTAGCCCTTAAAGAGATCTTGAATATTAGAAGTGGAGGTTGCCAGCTAAGAAACAGCCCCAGACTCATTACACTGGTGCCCATCCCTGCTGAAAAGTTCCCAGCCAGGCCTGTGAGGTGTGAGCAAGGTCATTCCCCTCAGAGCCACCCACTGCCTTCCTCTCCCTGCTGCTCCCACCCCTTAGTTCAGCTCTGGAAGACAAGCATGGTTGGACTGGAAATAAAGCAAGGACCAAACACCCCGGCAGCACATTTCCCGTGGTGCCAGCATCAGCTCGGCTCCCTGGGGATTTCTGTACAAGCAGCCACTGAGGGAGGAATTCTGGAGGCAGTGGGAACCGTCCCCAGGGAGCTGCCGGCTCCTGAATCATTAAATGCTTCCACAAATGAAGCTCTGGGGTTTGTAGTGCAAACGGCTGTGCGAGGAGTCACTGCTGCATGGCAAAGCAAACCCTGAGAGCGGAGGCACGGGAGCCGTGGGAAGCTGCTGCACGGGCCTCTGCGTGTCCCCAGGAGAGATGCTGGCAGGGCCCTGCCAGAGCATCCCCCGCCCCCTCCCTGGCATTTTCCTTCCCCAGATCCAGCTCCAGTGTTTTGGAGTAGAGTTTTTTTCCCATCTCCTCTTCTGCCTGCCTGTAACAGGCCATTACCGTCCCCAAGAAACCCCCCGCTCCCCTCCTCAGCAAGAGAAAAGCTTCCAGAAAAGCATCTGGTCCAGATTTAAAGGCATTAAGAGACAGAGATTGGTGGCTTGTTCTAATAGCTAATCATTATTAAAAGATCGTTCCTTATTTCCAAGATAGATTTGTCTGGCTTCAGCTTCCAGGAAGAGGTGGTTATTATGCCTCTCCCTGCTAGATTAAGTTACCTCTTTGTACCAGTGTATCCTCCCCGTGACAAATGCTGTAATCAAGTCACCTCTCAGTCTCCCCCTTTGCCAAATCAAACGGGCTTTGGTCTTAAATCTTGCTTAGCCCCAGCCTTCTCTTGGGATGATTAGAGTGAGTGGCTGTCAGGGATTATTTTTAATGAGTAAAAAACTTCCTTATGGCAAAAGGGATGGAGCTGATGGGACCCAACAGAGCATTAGTGGTGGGTGGAAATTATCAGCCACCGGTCACCTGAACAGGATTCAGCCCTGTGCCCAGCCTGAGGAATGATGATGCATCATTTCCCCAGGTTATCTCAGTCCATGAGCCCTGTCCCCTGTGGCAGCCAGGTGTGAAAGCCAGGAGGAAAATCCAGGATCGCAAATCCAGGGGCTCTGTGTCCACCAGGCCATTAACCTCTCCGTAAATAGCATCTCACACTCTGTCCCTGCTTTCCTTCAGCCGTGACATACCATTAAAGACATTTAAACTGTCACTTGCACATGACGTGATGTCCCCTGAGGTCCCCACAGGAGGCAATGCCCGTAGGAAACAGATCCTGGCAGGGCCCAAGGGGACCAAGGTCACTCTGGGAAGATTTGTTGGGTCAGTCTTGGATGACTGGGCTCGTTCTGCCTGGGCTCCAGACACATTTTCCCATCTCCGGGCTCCCTGCATGGCTGAGCCCATCAGGGCAGAGCACTGGAGCGAGTGGTACCCAGGGAGGGGCTGGTTTTGGGGGGCCTCTGCAGAGCTCCTCCATGATTCTGAGCATTCCTGCAGCAGGGAGGAAAGTTATCCTCCCAGGAAAAATTCAGGTGTGTGTTTTCTGCTCCTGCCCAGAGGCAGCAGGATGGATATTTGCTAAAAGGCTCGTAAAAATAATCTCTGTTTGTCGTGCTGGCCTCAGTCTTGCTCAAAGTTTTGCTCCACATATCCTGTATGTGTGACAACTGACAGACTTGGAAACACGTTGGAAGTTGGCTACAGGCAGACACTTCACTATGATCTTTAAAATATACAGCATGACGCGAGATATTTTAAATAGATCAAAATACATTTATTACATATTTATATTATTTTCTCTAGTCTATTTATATCTTTTGGAGACTCTTATATATAATATATATATAATATATTTAAAATAACATAAAATTGGCCAGTTTTGTCATCTGAAATACATTTTACAAATATATATATACATTGTCACATATATCTCAAATATATGTGCAATGAGACAGAGAAACACCGGAGGTGGAAAAGGTACAGATACTTCATTGCATCCCTCAGCTTCTCTACCACCACTGCCCCTGCGAACAGACTCAGCCTTTTACCCCTGGGAAACCAGTGCTCCCAGTTGCCAACCTGCCCGTGTGAACTGGTGCCGGGTGTCTGTCCCCAAATCCCCGTGGGGCCAAGCCTGGGGGAGCACTGGGGTGTGTCTGGGGGGGAGATGGAGGGGAGATGGTGCCCTGGGAGTGGACAGCAGGACAGATGTGCACAGCTGCTGGGCGAGGGGATGGGTGGCATTGGGTTGGGCACTGTCCCATGTCCTGTCCCTGCTTGTGACACGTCTGGACCCTGCCCTGTGCCAACCCCCGCCGTGGCAGCATTCCTGAATTGGGGGGTGGCAGAGCAGGACACAGCTGCCACACACTCATTTTTCTGTGTGCAAGAAATGGGGATGGGGACACACACACACACACACAGGGGACTCTTTTGGTTTGTCAGCACGAGAGGAAAGGAAAGAGCAGGAGGGTTTAAAAATAAACGTATTTGTTCTGCCTTATTAAAGATAGAAAAGGTGGCTCTGAAATCATCTCTCTACAAAAGGTTTGAAGGTCAAGCAGGCACCGAATCGCGAACGGTTGAGCGCTAAGTGATTGTCCCAGCCCTAAAAGACAAAGTGCACTACATTCGGTGATGAGAAGCTAAGGCTCGTCCCGGTGGCCCCCGGCCCCGGGCGTGCCCCCACCCCCGGCCGAGTGAGGACCCCCCCAGGGCACAGGATGCTCCTCCCAGAGATGGATTTGGGGCGCGGGGTTGCGGCTGTTTTCTGCTCTCACTGGGGAGTTATTTAGGGTGAAGCCCGGTGGGAGCAGCAGGAGCAGGTCCAGCCCCGACCCCCAGCTTGGGGAGCTGCTGCTGCCGGAGGCTGCCCCCAGCCCCGGCCCAGAGCAATCCCTACGGGATGCTGGCCAAGAGGATTAGCGGCTCTGTCCTTTCCCGGGCTCCTGCTATCCTCCAAGGATCAAGTGTAACGCCGGAGTAAACTCCAGGGATGGAGCTGCCTTGCTCGAGGAAATGGCCGGCGGCGGTTTTTTGTGGTGGGGGACATTTCACCTTGCTCGTCTCCAAGCCCCTTCCCACAGGGATTCCTCTCCACAAAAACCCACACTCCCAGAGCATCCCTGTGCCTTCCCAGCCCCCTAAGGAAACCCAAGTGCTGAACTTAGGCTTTTCCCACCTTTCCTCCCTCCTCTTTTTTTCTTTTTTACTCCTTTCTTTGACAACTGATGGGATTTAAACTATGGCTGGGCAGCCTTCCAGATGCTCCCTGGTGGTAGAAAAAAAGACCAGTAGCTCTGAGCTCTCACAGGTAGGCAAAAATAATATTTATACACTATGTACCGGCGTGGTCCATGGTCAGGACAAGGACTATACAGTAGATATAGGACATCTCACCAGAGCTACACCCTCACTAGCAGGGTTTGGGGCAGGGGGTGTGTGAAAAGGGGCCAGGGAAGGTCTGAAATCCCCTCACCGTGTCAGCCACAGGTGCTCCCAGTCCCAGTTCACATCCTCCTACACAGCAGTTTAAAAATACATGTGTATATATTATTCTATTCTCCCAGGTAACACTGTACAATCATAGAAGTTTCTTTAAAAGCAATAATTTACTTAAAGACATCTCTATTTCTCTTTCGTTTTTATACAAATATTTACTGTGATATATATATATATTTATAAAGAAGTTAACCCTCTGAGAACTCTACAGCAGCAAGATGTGCACCTTTTATTTTTTTTTAATAATTATTATTTATTCAAAAGAACCTAAAACCACTTAAAAGCATTTGTTTTAAAAAAATAAATAAGTAGTGCTCACACAAAATCTCTCTGCCCCCCCTCCATCCTTCCCACCCCCCAGATGCTGTGGTGCAAAAAGCAGGGGGTAAAAGCATCCCCCCAGGAGCAAAGGGATTGGTGATGGGATGGCATCCACCTTTGCTGCCTTAGAAACATAAATGTCATGGCTGGAGCTCAGTGGCATGTCCCTACGTGTCCCCACTTCTGGGGACAACACATTTGGGGCACTCAGTGCTGAAAAAGCTGCCTCCCAGTGCTGCCCCTGGAGAAGGTTTTCTCCCAGTGGTTTTTAGTGGAAGCCAAAAACAGAGCAGCCTCTTGGTGGGCAGTGTGGGGTGATGGTGACAGACACTGGTGGGCAGAAACTCTGCAGGGATGATGTTCCTGTCCCCAACATGGTGCTTGGTGGCACAGGGCAGCGGGACACTTGGGGCAGCTGTTCCCCAGAGCCCTTGGCAAGAAGAAGATGGGGATGGGGACACAGGACAAATCCTGCTTCTGCCACCCATGTGTGGACATACCACAGCAAGTCCTGACCTCAGGACACGGCTTCCCTGGTGTGGGCTGTGGGGGCAAAAGCACCGGGAACCCATCACAGCCAAAATGCTGTGGAGGACCCTGCTGTCGAGCCCTCTCCCCAAGGGCTCCATGCCCAGGGTCAGATGAGGGATGCCCATGGGTACAAAGCCCTTCCCATGGCCACAGGGAGCAGGGAGCCAGATTTTGGCTCCCAGAGCACCAACAAGCAGCACAGCCAGATGAAGGGACCCACAAACCTGCACCTTCCCGACTCCTTCCCTCTGTGGGGAGCAGGGCAGGAGTGGAGGCTTCCCATGCATGGGGTGCTTTGCCTTGTGCCAGAGCTAAAGCTAAACCAGGTTGTCACCAAGGCCAGCCTGAAAGGCAGTGGATAATGGGATGTGGGTGCTGCAGAGCAAAGGGGGTGTCACCCGGAGTGGGGGATGCAGGATGGGGGGTGTGGAGAAGTACTGGGACACAGGATGAGTTTGCATCTCTAAGGCACAATCCACCTTGAGGCTGGGACACGGGGATGGGCTGAAGCACAAGATGGGGAGATTTTCTCGACTGGCATCTGTTGTTCTGGGGAAAACATCTGCCTCTGAAGCAGGACTCTCTGGTGGGAATTCATAAAGCCTAGCCTGGCATGGACACAGCTTCAGGACTAGAAGTGCAGCCCAACAAGATGACTTTCCCATTGATTTCCACATTTGAAAATATTTTTCAAGGAAGAACAATACCAGATTGGTCAGAAAAGTGGGGAAATACCCAATTTTGAGAGCTGCCCACTCTCATTTTTGTGCTTTTCACTGTTTTGTCCCAGTTATGGTGAACCTTATGAATTCCCCATCAGAGATATTGGGAGAAACCCAACACTTCAGCAGCTGATGCTCCAGACCTCATTTCCACCCCAAAAACCAACATTTCCAGACATTGGCTAATTACCGTGTTTACAATGCTTTTTTCTCTCACAGCCCTGCTTATCCTTATTACATCCTTTGTCAATAATTTCACTACTTTCTTTCACTGCCACGGACCTACAGTCACTTACATCTGTTTTCTGCCTATGAAGCCATGTCAGTGGTAAAAAAAACCCCCAAAATTGGATGCAATCTTAACTTTTAGCTCTCGCATTTACCCAACAAATCACCCCCTCAAAGGACCCCGGTGGCTTCTTCATTCCCTTGCTCACTTTTAAAAAATACTGAATGACTTCTTTCAGATTTAATATTATTATTATTTTATAATTATAATAATAATAATTATTATTATTTTGGTAAACAGTCTCCCAAACGGTGCAGTGAAAAAATTAAAAACCCTCTCACCTCCCTCCCCCGTTTTTTCCCCAAATTAAAAAGAAGTACATTAATGTTGCATGTTATTTCAAGTGTTGTTCTTGTGCAACTGAACCAGACCGCCTGCCGAAGGAGCAATTGTTTTGTTGTTGCTGCTCAGTTAAAAAATAAAAGGAAAAAAAAAAAAGAAAAGAAAGAGAGAGAGTGAGATTTGTTTCCTGATATTTCCTCATTTTGGATCTTGCAATGCTCAGCTCCAGGAAAACACTGGTGTTTTCCCCGTAGGGAGAGCAAAGCCCCACAGGGCCGCGCTGGGCGAGCTCCTGCCCACGCCCCACAGATCCTCCTCTCCTCATCCTTCCTTCCTTCCGTCCATCCATCCATCCATCCATCCATCCATCCATCCATCCATCCATCCATCCATCCATCCATCTATCCATCCATCCATCTGTCCATCCATCCCCCCGAGCCATGGGCCCTGCTGCAGCCGCCGGGCGCGGGGGACGCGCCGTGGCCTGCCACTGTCCCCTCCTGCAGACCGCTCAGTGGTTATTGCGATGAAACTGAAAACTATGAACGATACTAATTTCTCAAGCATTCCTATGGCACTTGCATTGTTCTGCATAATTTGAGCGGGTTGTAGGGGAAGAGATTAGAGGAGGAAAAAAAATACCCTTGGAAAAGTCAACGGAAGGACCAAGAGTCATATTTCCGACTCCCTCCTGTACGACCGCTGATCCAACGCTATTGTGGCTTGAAGCCTGTCAAACTCGTGCCTGTTGTCCGGGCTGAGGTCCTCCAGACCCCGGCTGTCATCATCTTCCTCTTCCTCATCACGGCTCATGAAGGCCAGCTCGTTCTCATAGCAGAAGGAGTTGGTGCTGGGCAGCAGGAATTTGTTCTCCACCAAGTCCTTGGCGCTGCAACGGGGGGTGGACGGGACCTCGTAGGTTTTGTGGAAGTGGGAATAGTCTACTTTGTACTGGTTTTTCTCCTCGAACAAGACGGGCTCGAAGCGGTGGCCCCACAGTATCTCACTGGCCAGGTAGGAGCTCCGAGCTTGCGTCGTCATGGCTGTGGCCTCTACCATGCCCTCCAGGATGACGACGATCTCAAAGTCATCCGTCTCCAAGTCCTGGCGGCTGATCCCAAACAAAGGGCTGTCTTCGTTGATCTCATGCAGAATGGTGATGGGAGACACCAAGAAAATACGGTCCAAGCCTTTATCAAACCCCACGTCAATGTCTATTTGGTCGAGTGGGATGTACTCCCCTTCCTCCGTGATCCTCGGCTTAATTAGCTGAGCTCGTACATGGGCTTCTACTATGTGGCTTTTCCGTAGGTTCCCAACTCTCCACATCAGGCAGAGTTTTCCATCTCTCATCGCCACTACTGCATTATGGCTGAAGAGTAATGTCTGGGCCCGTTTTTTGGGCCTGGCCATTTTTGCCATTATTGCACCAATCATGAAAGAGTCGATTATACAGCCCACGATGGACTGAACCACCACCATGAAGACAGCGAGCGGACACTCCTCGGTCACGCAGCGGAAGCCGTACCCGATCGTCGTTTGGGTCTCGATGGAGAACAGAAAAGCAGCCACAAAGCCATTGACCTGCAGAACGCAAGGCTTGAAAGTGTCATCTCCACCCGGGTTTTCTAGGTCCCCGTGAATGAGTGCAATTAGCCAGAAAATCAGCCCAAACAATAACCAGGACACCAGAAACGCCAGGGAAAAGAGTAAGAGCATATACCTCCAGCGGATATCAACGCACGTGGTGAACATGTCTGCAATGTACCTCTGTGGCTTGTCATCCATGTTGGTGAACTCCACATTGCACTGACCATTCTTCTTTACAAACCTGTTCCTGCATTTCCTCCTGGTGTGGATTTTCCCATTGCCAAAGCCGTTGATACCAGGCATGGTGGTCAACCTCAGCCCGTCTTCCTCGGAGGACACGATGCTGTAAGGGTTGACTCTGCCCGTAGTCATCCCTGAGACAAGCCCACAGTGAAGGTGAAGGGTCTTGCGACTCCCAGTGTCCCCCTGACCCACCCCTGCCCACCCCCCAAATTCTGCTCTGGTGGAAGAGAAGTCCCAAACTTCCACGTCTTGGCTGCCACGTCACCACGCGGATCCCGTGAGAGGCTCTGCAATGAGAAAACAAAGACAGGGCCGTTACCACTCATGGCACGGGGACCTGAGGGGCTGCTTGGCCAATGGTTCTGATGGGCTGCATGTTGAGTGACAACCTCCTACATGGCTCTAATTTTCCCTTCTTTATCTGGGCTGCTTCCAAAAAACACACAGAGGAAAGGTTGAAGGTGTTAGAGCTTGTTCTTTCATGATGCAAAGTGAGTGAACAAATCTTACTGCATTTGTGGGACACACAACAGCTCCAGCAGATGAAAAACCTCGAGTTTCTCCACTTCACTTTTCCCACGAGCTCTGCCACCAGAGAGGAAAGCAGAGAGGCCGAGCTGTTCTCCTTGGGACACAGATACCAATAAAGGTACTCCTGGAAGCGGCTCCATCAGTTCACATTGCCCGTGCCAGATGGATCGACGCCCAGCCCCGTGCCGACCTCAGAGCACCAGCTCTTCTGGGCTCGAGGGAAAGTGCAGGGAGATGTGGATTTAACCTCTGTCCCCCTGCCCGGGGATGGGAGAGGACACAGCCAAATGTGCATCTGGTTGGAGAAGGCCCCAGGAAGGTACTTGCTCAGGGCAGATGTCCTGAAGAGCAACTTTCCCAACATATCCATTGGGACATGGAGCCATCCACGGTCACTGATGGATTTAGCTGGCCAACTCTCAGGAAGGAACAACTGCCACTGGGGAATGGGGAGCTGTTTTGGTCCCTTCTGGAAGGCTCAGCTGCAGGGTCAAGGACCTACACTCAACTTTGCTTGGGAGAGATGTGACATGGACATGGGAGAGGTGGCCCAAGCCTGGTGGGCTCCCTGGTGGAGGTGAGCACGTGGTGGGGGAACCCAGCGACACTCTGCCAGGTTGCTGGACCCCCCAACCCCTCATGGGACTGTGTCAGGGAGTGGACAGGATTGTGGAGAAGCCATGTGGCACCTCAAAGAGATGGCACCACAGGAACTACCCACACAGGAACTATCCCTGACACAATAATAGGTCACCCTATTATTAAGAGCTACTGAGGATGGAACTGCCTTGCTGGTAGTGAGACCTGCACAGGGCAGCAGCGTGGTGGGGGAGCAGGTGCAGAGCCCCCCCGTGCTGCCCCAGCTCCTGCCTGGAGCACAGCGAGGCCGCTGGGCTGGACAGGCTGTGCCGGATCCGCCGGCCCCATCGATGAGGTCGATTCCTGCAATCAGCTCCAGCGCCTGGGGACATGCTGGGACAAACACACCCTTTCCATTACACACTGTCCAGGGCCAGCCAGCACCAGGGAGCATTGCCAGGCACAACCTGCCTGGGGCTGCATCATCCCAGCTCGCAATGATACCCTGCACTGCCTTTTACTGAAATGCTCCCCAAATCCAGCCTGAGAATCAAGAAATCCTCCACAAGCACTGCACCACCAGCAGGAGCACTAAGGCCTGCCCAAACCTCCCAGGTGCTGGACACAGATCCATATGTGCCACCACCTTACAGCAAACAACACATTTCCTTCTGCTGCAATCCAAGCACAATCATTTTTATCCCCAAAGTTGATTTTTCAAGAGCCACAGTGGTTTGTTGGCATCTCAGCAGACCAAGGGATTGCTGACACATAGAGAGCCTCTCCTCCTTGGAGTCACAGGGGAGAGTAAAATAGGCACAAACAGTTAATATTAATAGTAAATATTTACAATCTTATAGTCCCTGGAAGTCAAACAGGACCAAAGTGGCCTTGCAGAGCTGATCTGTCAGGCCAGCTGCTCAACACCAACCTGGTCTCCCACCCCGAGTCTTCCTCCTGTCCATCCTGGCTGCATCCATTAATGTTTCTCCTCTTTTATCAAATGAGATCTGAGCATTTTGGGCCAGAAAAGGCTGCTCCTCTATCACCTCTCTGGCTCACCCCAGGGCAATACACCAAATGCTTTTGCCTCAGGAGGAATTTAGAGTTGGGTTTTTTTAATTAATTCTAGATGCATTTGAGAAGTGAACAAAATGCAATGAGCCCCCAGTGACCTGTGAGAGGATTAGCTGTGGTCTGGATTAACTGTGCTGGAAGGGGAGCTGTGGCCGGGTGCCTGCGGAGGCAACAGCACTGCCCTCACCTGGGGTGGTGTTTCCAGGGACCCTCAGGCTCCCCTCACCATCACTGCTCCCCCCTGCCTGCACCCCTTTCCCCATCCCTCCTTCCTTCTCTCCACCCTTGTTTCCTCTGTTCCTTCTTTTCTCTCTTCCTTCCTTCTCATTCTTTTCCTTCCTTCCTTCCTTCCTTCCTTCCTTCCTTCCTTCCTTCCTTCCTTCCTTCCTTCGAACGGCTGAGGGCTGCTCACACGC
>JANPWX010000033.1:4666409-4683746 GCA_024734555.1 Trochalopteron elliotii
ACTGCCTCAGAGTGTTCCTGGAGGTGCATCCCCTTTCCTGCCTGCTTCCCAGCAGTTCCACAAACCTGCGTATCATAATTTTCCCTCACAGGAACAAACCCAAAACTTCTCCTGACAATCCCTGCCCGTTAATCCCATTCCCAGCCCAGCTCCGGCGCAGGCAAACCCACGCTGGGTGTGGGGCAGGACCCGGACCATCCCCTGCTGTTGGTGCCACGCGTCCCGTGCAGAGCTAACAGTGTTAACATGTGGGAAACAAAACATGCTCATAAATACGAGTTTCGGGAATGAGCGGCCCCCGGCTCCCCGCGGCTCCGAAGGCAGCGACGCCGAGGGCTGCCCCAGCTAATGAGCTGACAAGAGAGGCAACAACTCCTGCCACGAAACTGCAGAAACGCAGCTCCCACCGCGGAGAACCCGAGTGCCTCCAGCAATCTGCCAACTGCACAGTTAATTTTATTTATTTCATTTTTTTTCTTCTTCTTCTTAAAAGGGGATGTTAAACGTTGCAACAGTATTCGGAGCAGCCAGCACGCTGGGAAAATGTGTTGGGTGCCGGGGAAGTCATTAGTTAGAGCCGGCTGAATGTGTCAATGCGATTTATCATCACACCTTTCCCGGCACCTCTGGAGGGGGACGCGTTTCGGCGGCCAACCCCCTCTTGCACCCTCCCGGCGTGGATTTTCTCATGGAAGTGTGCACAGAGCCGGGCTGTGCTCGGGTGGGGACTCGGAGGAGCTGAGTTTGGGGATGATGAGTTTGCAGGTCGCCTGTGCCCGAGGTGACCGGCCGGGAGGGGACGGCGTGAGCGGGTCACACTCGGGGCTGTTGCCTGCCCTGCGCCGCAGATAACGCTGCCCTGCGCCGGGAGATAACGCTGCTATCTCCCGCGGCGATGCCCTTCATGCCCCAGCGGCAGGACGGCAATGTCAGCGCCGAGGAAGGAACTCTGTGTGCGGCACAGCCTGCTCATCTCGTCCCGACAAAGCCACCCCTCACCGGGCACCCACAGACCGAGGGGAGGCAGCTCAGGGGCTGGAGGCTCCCCGAGCCATGCCAGGACAGCAGCAATGCCTGAATAACTCCCTCCTACAATGCCCTGTCTTTGAGCACTGCCAAAAAATTAAGGGTCAGCACAAGGCAGGCCAGGTCAGGACATATAAAGAATAAATGAGAATAAATGGGTCCCTGTTTCCCCTTCACTGCCAGGGAGGACAGGAGAGAGGTTCCCACCACAGTGCATCCCTAATGAGAAAAAAACTGCTCCATTTTGGCAGGGACAGGGGAAGAAAACAGCCACAGGCACCCATGCCTCCCCAGGACCCTCACGTACTCCCCTATTCCCAACAAGCAGTCAAGAAATCGCTGTCTGCAAGCCTTGGGGGCACAAACAGAAGGGAAACTGAGGCACATGGGGCAAGGAAGGCCCTTGGTGGCAAGACCTGAGGTGACAGGGTGCCTGGAGAGATGCTGGCTCATCCCTGTCCCCCAAGCCACGTGTGGATGCCACGGGTACAGGAGGAGAAAACAAGGCCATGTGCAGCATTCGTCACCACTGGGGCCAGGTGGCCTCTGTGGGGTGATGGGCTTGTGCTTAAGCACCCTAAAACTCCTGCTAAATGTGCCCTGGATCAGAGAGATCCTGGGAAAGAGCCTTTCAGAGGCTGCACTGAGCATTCCTTTGGCCCCAAACTCCATGGTGTGACGTGGGGACTGAGCACTCCAGTCCAGCTGCCTCCATGTCTGTTCCAGCTCCAGCACCAATCCCTGTTCCAGCACCCACACCCTGCAGTGACATGACCCCGGGGCTGCACATCTACCCCTGCTGCCTCCCAGTGCCCCCAGGTGCTGTCCCCCTGCCTGGCTGCAGGGCAGTGCCAGAGGGATCTGGGAATGCCACAACACCCACAGTCACCCCAACCCACAACCAGCCCTGCCACCCCCCAGGTCTTGGAATGTCATCTCCTTCTCCTGGAAAACACAGGCTGTTTTTCCATCCCCTCATATCCATACACCCGGACAGTGGGACATGGCGGGGGGGAAGGATGAGGGCAAGGGGGTTGCAGGCCTTGGCAGGGACCACCTGCACCAGGGGCTGCCAATGGATGCCCCAAAACCCCAGGAGATGCAGCCAGACTGCCCTGTCCGCATGACACCCACCCAAACCTCTGGGGTACCCCCTTACCCCTCCCCACAGCCCCCTGCAGACCCCCACAGCCCCCACAGCTCAGAGGATGGGCGTTAATATCCCAGAAAATCCCTGGGAAGGGACAGAGCCCCAGCTGCTCCCCAGGGAGGGGGAGCTCCTGCCAGGTCCCGGAGGAGGGGTCAGCCCTTACCTGGTGTGTGCCCGGGGGCACCCCGGCGCTCCCCGGGCATGGCTGCAGGGCACAGGGTGCCCCGGGGCCCTGCTGCAGCCCGAGCAGGAGACAGAGAGTTTTAATTGAATTTCTAGATTATCCTGGGGGAGGAATTGTAATCTCCTTAAATCCAACCTCTGGTCGAGTCCCGTAACCTACTGTCCTGTGCTGGGGAAGGGATTTAGTGAGGGGGAGGGGAAGTTTCCCAGCCTGCTGATGCTCCAGGCCCTGCACCCAGCAGGATTTGACCCACAGGACGTCAGAGATCTGCTCCCAGCAGTCCTAGGGCACTGCAAATGAAAGTTCTGCAGCAGCAATGCCCTGTCCCTGTGTCCTGCCATGGTAACAGTGTCCCAGGAGCCTCAGGAGCTGGTAGGGTTGGGACTCTGGTGATGGAGATGGCTGGTGCTGGATCAGCAGGGTCTTTGGAGGGTGAAGAGGAGCCCCCCTGGGTGGGACTCATGGCTGGGAGGTGTTCAGGACTTAGAACTGAAGTACCACCTAGCCCAGCCATGCCCAAGGTGCCAGTGGGTTGTACAAGTCCCCAGGCAAGTCCTGTTCCCTGCCAAGGCTGTGGTGGGTGCCTCCCTCCCCAAAAATTCCATCCCTGGATCGTGTGGGCCAGAGGATGTTCTTGGGTGGGTCGGTGACTTTGGGGCATCTCCATCATATGGCCCTGGTCCCTCCTGCATGTTCCCAAATCCAGACACATGCTGGGCTTCAGCTGCAGCCCCAAACCACCCAGCGATGGGGCTGAGGCAGATGATGGCAGAGCTGGAATCAGTTGGCCACACTCCTGCCATGGCTGGGGCCTCTGCAGGGACATGGATTTCCTTTGGGAATGGCAGGTTCCCATCCAGCACATGCCAAGAGACTCAGAGGAGAGGCAACACCCCTGCCCCAGCCCTGGCCCTGACCAAGGGGGGAGCATCCAGCTGCTCAAAACCACCGTGGGAAGACAGGAAAAAGCAAGGCAGAAAGGGCAAATGTCTCCTAATGGATTTTATCACCAACCAGGCAGAAACAAGCTGAGGGCCGCAGTGCTGAGGGCTTCCTATCCTGAAGGTAACACCAGAGATTGGAAGCATCCCTGGGATATCACAGGCATGGATTATTTCGAGAGCCCTCTCACACCTCAGGGTCAGAGGGAGGAGATGACAGATCCTCATTCAGCAAGACTCATCCTGTACCTCCCGCTTGCCCCGTTCCAATTGAGGCCTCTTTCCCAAATCCCATTACTCCCAAGGCAGGTTTTCACTTGTTCTCACCTAACACAAACCCCCCCACTCCAGGAGCCATGCCTCCTGCTCCAGGAAATCGCGTGTGTGGGCAGAGCCCGCGCCCAGGAAATGTTTATCCTGAAGGCACAACACGCAGCAGGTTGGAAGCAATGGAGCTGCCAGCCAGAGCCAGGAGCTGTGGGGACAGGGATGGCATCTCCCTGTGGTGACATTCCATCTGGGAATCTGCACGGAAAGGAGCGGGAGAACCATGAGAACCAGCCCAGGATACACACATCCCTTCCAGCCGGGAGAGCTGGGATATAAGCAAGGCTGAGCCATCAACTGCTCATCAGCACCCTCCAGCCTTTTTCGGACCTTAAACCCACTATCATTCCTGCTCCATCAAAACATTAACAATTGCACAACTCTCGGTGAGAAGTACAGCCCGTGTCCCACTATCCCAGGCAGTTTTCCTGGCTCCATGGCCGTGCCAGGGTAAAGTTGTCATTTCCACTCCTGAAGTGCTGTGTTTCCAGTGCTCTTTGGCACTGCCGTGGCTTAAGGTGTCAGCAGAGCCCTAAACGTGACTGTTAACCGCAGGAGGAAGGAAACGGGGAGGAAGGACACGCCAAGCTCGGGGAGAGCCGCCCTCCTGGCTCTACTTACCCCGCGATCGCAGCGAGAGCCGCGGATGCTGAGCCCGGTGCCGGCGGCCGAGGGAGCGGGCGGGCGGCGGGGACTTTGTCGATGTCCTGCCTAATTGCTCCCGAGCTCAGATTACAGCCTCGCTTCTTCCCTACATGTACAGGAGCTGCCACCTCGACCGCAGCCCGGGGAGCCACCGCCAGCGAGGGGGATGCGCACCTCCAGGGGCATTTCCAAAAGGCAGGGAGGGGAATCACGGTGTGACAATGGTGGGGAGCCCAGGATGCCTTAGTGGTCCCAGAGACGTTGGAATAGAAGCAGCTTGAAGGGGATTTCAGAGATTTTTGGGAAGTGAAGGACCAGCCAGAAGGATGAGACACATTCCTAACTGGTGGATCACACAGTGGTGCCAAGCAGTCAGTGTTCCAAGGCAAGACCACTTTGTTCTTGCTGTCTAATGATGGCCATGACACAAACTCCATCTTCTCAGGAGAGGAAGAAAAATCCCCCTCCTTTTCTGCTGGGGGTGTCCAACTCCCCTGGCACACTCATGATGCTGTCCAGCATCTTCAAGACAAAAAAAGCCCTTGCACTGTTTTTGCAGCTATTAGTTTTCCTCCAGCTCATGGCTCTACCCACACCAGTTCATGTGTTTCAGTGTCTTCGAAATCCTGTGAGGGCTGCCTTTAAAGCTCTCATTCCTCAAGCAGAGCCTGTTTGGAAGAAATCTCCTTCCCAGGGGGTAACAGGTTTCTGTCCCAAAGTTTCTGCCCTTTCAACCCTTCTTTGCTGGCACTGGAGAGCTGAACAACCCCAGACTTCAGGCATGACCCCAAACCCAAGTAGCTGAAGGGCAGCAAAGGCAGGGCAGGGTATTTTGGGGACCGTCTTTATCTGCTGCACGAAGATTTAGCACAGGCGTTGCGTAACGCTGGGGGGGGTCACTGCTCTCGTCCCCTCTCGCCGTCAGAGATCAGAGACTCAATTAATCCTCCTCATTCCCTGCCCACGGGGACCAGCCATGGGTGCCCTCTCAGCCTGGCCCTGGCTGCAAGAAGTCAAATCTCTGCCCGACGTCAGCATCCATTGATGTTGGTAGCCCACAGCCTGGGGGTGAGGTGCTGTGGGACACTCCACTGCCACATCCTAGGGCACCCATTGTTCCTCCCAGGCCGCCCAACTTGCTTGGAAAGCCCTGTTCAAATTGAGGTGGCCGTGAAGGAACCAGACAGACACTGAGAGTCCCTAAAATGACTCATTCCTGTGCCCCAACCTCAGGTTGTGTTGTTAAGGGGCTCAGCAGACACAGACCCTGTGGCAGAGATCTGGGAATTTCAGGCATTTAAAAGGTCATTTTTAAACCATCAAGGTTTGGTTCACATCTGCCTGTGTTACTGCTCCTATGCACAGAGCAGGTCACTGGTGGGTGGCTGGCTCAGGCACACACTGCAGGATCACAACAGCAATGAAGGGATCCCTATTTTTTTTTTTTTGGCCAGTCCTTAAATTACAACCCCCACATGTGTCCTTGGGCAACCCTACAACAAGCAAGGCGAGTGCAAAGCCCAGGCACTGCTGTGTGTGCACACATGGGCTGACAAGGAGAAGGGCACCAGCAGGCAAACCCAAAATGCTGTCACGGGAAGATTTGGGGATGTAAAGGTGGTGTCATACTGCTGCCACCCACAACAGCCTGCAGAACCCCTGGGGTCCTGATCCTGCCCACCTTGAACAGTAAAAATTGACATCACACAACATCCTGGGTGGCTGTGATGGCAACAGGAGGGCACAGAGTGAAACAGGACCCCATGGCTGGGGCAAGGGACAAGTCTGGTGGCACTGGGGATGACGACAAGTCTGGTGGCATTGGGACAGGGTGACATGCCCCTGGTGAAGAGGCTCACGGAGAGTTACACAACGCCGGCCCGGCCGCCCTTGGCCGTGCGTGCTGCTATCGACACGGCCCCGGCCGCCCTCCGACAGCCCCGCGGGCACACAGCTCTGCAAGTGGCGTAAATGCAAGGGCACGTGAGCAGGGGACCTGCTCCAGCACCCCCCCCAGCAAAGCCTGGACCTCCTGCAGTGGTCACCAGCCTTGCACCAGCATCCCACTGTCCCCTGGCTGGGCTGTGCCATGGCAGGGGGTCAAGAAGGATGTGATGGTGAAGGGGGAACAGGGCAGGCGCCCACCCCCAGCATCCTGCTGGGAAAACACAGTGGCTAAGGCACTGCATGGCCCCCACCCAGGGGGACTTCTAGCACATCAAAGACCAGCAAGAAGGACGCAACAAATTCAAACCTGGAGGATGTGATACCAGATTAGAGCAAGGCAGTAAGTGCTGCAGGCAGGATTTTGGTTCTTTGGTCTTGCCACTTAAGGAGGTCTGTGACCCAAACCTACCCTCAAGCCTCTTCCAGGAGAGGAAGAAAAATCCCCCTCTGCTTCTGTTGGAGGGGGAAAACACTCACTGCTCCCATAGGCAGCAAGGAGCCCTCCCCTCAGCAGAGCAGCAGGAGAAGCAGGATGCTCTTGTCTGTAGAGATGGGGAAACTGAGGCACGGTGGCTGCAGGAGTCTGAGCGTGGGGACTGGCAGCAGCCCTTGTCATCGCCTTCCCCCCTGCCTGGCCTGGCCCCAGGTCGAGATATTTATAAAGCCGATAAGGGAGCAGAAAGAATTTTCCAAACGCCAAAGTTACGTAACCTCTCCTCGCCCTCCATGGACATCGTCTTTAATTATAGGCTTGGGATGGGGGGGAGCCCTCCGTGGTGAGGCTGGTGGGGGCCACCACTGCCACAGTCACCCCAAAGAGCCTTCACCCTCCTCGCCCTCACTGCAGAGAGTCCCCAGGGCCAGGCACCAGCCTGTGCCACCGTGTCACCCTGTGGAACCCAATCCCTGAGGGTTCTGTAGTTTTGCGGCCAGTCTCCTCATCCTATGTAGGGGACCCCAAGTTTTTGTCTGGGTTCTGGGTGGCTGATCCCTGTAGGGTGTGCACACCCCTCCAACCCATCCCAGCACACGCTGGATGTCACAACAGATGACAACCTGAGCACAGCTGGCATTGCCATGGTGACAATCGATGGCTGCTGCTGAGAGGACTCGTGTGGAGGTGCTGCACCAGCACCTGCCCCCCAAAGTGCTGACCCCCACCCCAGAGACTGCAAGCACCCTCTGCCCTCCACCAGCTCTATTTCAACCACTCTTTACCCCATTACACCCCACAGGAAACTTCCAAACCCTTCCAAACCCTTCTCCATCACCTCACAGCTGCCTCCAACTCCACCAGCTGTGCCTCAGTTTCCCCAGCCCTGCTCTTGCTACCCCAGGGGAGGAGGGAGTCCTTTCCCTGGGATGTTTTTTCTCTCGCCCAACTTCGGCCAAGGCTGCGGAGTTGGAGGGAAGCTGAGCGAGGCTCCGTCGCTGTGGCAACCCGCGGCGGCCGTCTCCAGGCGACCGCCCAGGGATGCTGCAGAGATGCTCTGGAGGCAGAGCCAGAGGGACCAGGGCGGTGGGGGATGTATCCATAGGGATGCCACCCCCCTAACTCCCCTTCCCTACCCAAACCACAGCCTGGGTCTTTGTAACAGGGTGTTAAAACACCCTGAGAACAGCCACCGATTTGACTCAGGCAGCTTGCTGAGCACTGACGGGCTCATGGCAGCACAGGCTGGCTGGTGGGAATACCAGCAGGATGCTCCCGGGGTGGGAGCGGGGCCGCTCCGTTTCCAGGGACACCTGCAGAGCTGTGGAAATCATTGTTGGAAATAAGCCCGTTAGCTTCTTAACCCTCATTAAGCGGCTTAGGGGGGACACGCGCCATCCTACGCAAACCCGGAGGCGCAGAAGGCCCTCGCCAGGGCGAAGGGGTGACGGGATCTCAGTGGGCGCTGCGGGGGTGGCACGGGGGGCACGGCCCCGTCCCTCCCCTCGGCGAACTGCGCTCCTGCATCCAGCCCCCCTGTTGCTCCTCGCCAGCCGGGCCCATCGGCAGCTCCCGACGGCGCTGAGCAGCGGGCAGGGATGGTGATGATGGGATGTCACACCCGTGTGACGAGTGTGGGAGGTCTCAGCCGCAGCCCCGCCGGCGGGGGGGAGCGGGGTAGCGGTGACAGCGCGGGGCGACGGCCCGGCCAGCGCCCGACACCGCGGCTGCGGGACGGAGCGGGCCGTTTCTAATCACTCCACTTGGAAACGGTCCCGTTTTTACATTTGTTAAATTAAAGGATGTCAGCGTCTGATGCCAAGCCCAGGCTCCCTCGGAAATTTAAACTAATGACAGCGAGGAAAATGAGCTGAAACCAGAGCACAGGCGCTCCCACGTTATTCAGCCGCACCAGCCATCTCTGTGGCGGGGTTTACATGGCAGCTTGCAAAGCACCAACCACCACAAAGATCTCGACTTTCTGCCCCAAAATCCAACCTTGCCCACTCTGCTCGGTCAGAAGGTGAACTGGTGGCACCTGGGCAAGCCAGGCTGCTGTGCTGGGGGGCCCCAGAGATCCCCATCCTCCTCCAGCCTCTCAAAGGGCAAACACCTCCCTCTTTCCAGGGCACCGCTGCCCTGGGCAGTGGGGTTTTATCAGCACGGGGTGGAAGAGGGAGAGCAGAGCAGGGGGATGCGATGTTTGGATTTCTCCAGCTCTGACGATTCCTACAGCCGGCTCCATCCTGCCTGGCCCTGTGCCAGCAGGCAGCGGGGTCCTGGCAGAGCGCGGGGGCTGCCGCCGTCACACGGCCCCTCGCTGCCCCTCTTCCCCACGGAAATACCTGGGCTCAGGCGAGGGCTTCGCTCCCGGCGCTCTCCAGGCTCCGCTGGGGTGTTTTTGTGCTGCAGCTGAGTAAAACCAGAGAGTGGTGGTTGTCTCTTTTTTTTTTTTTTTCCTTTTATAATTTTCTCCGCGAGATAAAATTAAACAAACAAGCCCTTCTGGGAGCAGCGCGAGGAAGGGAGCCTGCTTCCCTACAGATGTGCGTGTCCTCAGCTATTACAACCACCGAATTAAGCTTTCCCTGTGGCTGGGACATTTGCACAATCCCACTCGTTCGCCTCCTGCGGTTTCACTGGTAGGAGACTGGCTCACTCTGCAGCCTCCCTCCCCATGAGGTCATTACCCAAACACCTATTTTTCACAAAAACATTGAGAATGTTGGGGGTTTTTTCCTGACCTCACCACCTTGCCATCAAATTAGAGTGGTTTGGAGTGCGAGGCTGGGAGCGCTCAGCAAAGCAGAATGTGCTGAGGAGAACAGAATAGAATAGAATAGAATAGAATAGAATAGAATAGAATAGAATAGGAAATTATAGAATAAAGATGCAGCCAGACATTCCCCAGGGGATGGGGCTGCAGAGGAGGGGGAACGCTGTCGGTCAGGAGGAGAGTGGGGTTTCCCAGCTTCACTCCAAGCCCTGTCCGCATCCCCCAACCCCAAAAAGGAACAATCATGGCATAAGACTTGCAAACACACCTAACTTCCCTGCTTCATCTGCCTCGGGAGCCAGCACAGAAGCGTTGCCATAGCTTTGAGGACCACCGGTGGGTTTTGCAGCACAATCTGGACCACGGATCTATGCAAATCCCCAAGGCAGAAGTCTTTATGGAGGCATATGACAACCGAAAAAGAATAGCGCTCAGTGCTCTACTCCCACACGCCACCCCCCAACTTCACCATCATTTAAATCAGTCTTAAGTTGGAAGAATTCAAATCAACACTGTCGTCACAGAGCCAAGCAGAGAGGTGACACAACTTGGATGCTGCCAGGGAAATTGCCCCCCTGAGACTCCAAACTCATCAGCCCATCACTTTCTTTGAAACGCCATCGAGGAAAACAAATGAACTGGCAACTGGCTGCCCCCAGCCCTCCATTGCCTCTGGCCAGGGCTGCTGGAGAGGTTTCCAACCAGCCTTCCCCCTGGGATCAACAGGAGGGGGACCAGTGGGAGAAAAAAATATCCAAGACATGCTGTTGAGGCTAGAGAGACACAGTTGGAAAAGAAATCAAAGCTCCTAAAGAGAGAAATGCCAAGGAGATATGTTGTTCCCAAGAGAAACAGGACATTCCTCTCCCAGAGGGAGAAAATGAGGAGGAAGGCTCGTGCCACCTCTTTCAGCTCCCTGGCATAGGTGCTCAGCAGTCTGGGCACAGCTTGTCCCCACTGTGCCATGCTGCAGACACAGATGGCATCACAGCTACTGATTTTTTTATGTGTTTTGTTGGGGTTTTTTACCCCAAAAGCACATTTTCCATTTGGGGGAAACGTTGCTGGATCCTGACAAACCCAAGGTGGATGTGGAGCCACTCTTTGGGTTTCTGGAGACCTCCCTGCCTTTCTGCACCACACAGAATCATTAGGGTTGGAAAAGGTCTCTAAGCTCACCCAGTCCAACTGTTAACCCAGCACTGCCATGGCCATCACTAATCCATGTCCCCAAATGCTTCATCTACACTTTTAACCATGTGCCCAGACCTGCTGCTGTCTCAGGACATGACTTGGCATCAGCAGAATCCTCAGGGCTCTTATGGGAGTCACAAAGAGAAGAAGCTGTGGGGGAAAAATTTATATTTTGCTATTGCCAGGAACACCAAAATCAGGTCCTGGCTTAGTCCAGAGGGAGAAGGATGATCAAGTTAGATTTTCCTTACAAAACATGTTTGAGTTACACAAGCAATGGGATCAGGCTGGGAAGCAAGCGGGTGAGATCATCTCAGCGCAGTCCTGGTTGATCCCCTGAAACCACCCAGCTTGGCTGGTTCAGCACAATTCCTGTAGCACATTGTTCCTGCAGGAAGTTTTATACCTGTGCCCTTGGGCTAAGCCTTGACAGCATCCTTCACTGGGAACAAGCTACCTGCCTCCCCAAGGCAACACCTGGGGACGTTGGAGGGAGAGGAGGGCGGGAGCAGAGTTGGCCTAGCTATAAATAATCCTGCAGAAAGGAAACGGGAGAAAAAGCAGCAAACAGAAGCTAATAAATCCAGGGAGATGTGTTCAGCTACTGGCAATCATTGTGAACAGCTCCTTGTGCTCCATGTGATCCCATAGAATCAGGTACAAAACGGGATCCATTGCAGCTCAGCAGAGCTGGATCCAGCCCAGACATCGCCTTTCCATGAGAAACACATGGAAACCAACCCAGAGCCCTGTGTGCAGGATGCAACAAATGGCTCGCGGCAAGACCTCATCCACTCTGCTCCATTAGAAAAGATAAAGTTGAGAAAGGGGAGAGTTAAATCAAAGAGAGTTAAATTACAGAAAGTTAAATTGAGACGCTTGTTGGACCATGTTAACACAGAGCTGCCCTGGCTTCTGGTGCCACCGGCACTGAACACCCAGCAATCCCATCCCCAGCAAGCTGGGAAATAGCCTGTGTTTAAGGCAATCATTATTTGCAATCTGTGATCCCAGAGAAAAGGGCAGAAAAAGCAACTTCTCATTTTCACCAATAAAAGAGGAATTGCAGAAGCTCAGCAAGCACAGTGGCCAGCAGGTCACAACCAGTGGTGCTGGAGTGATTCATCCTAAACAAGATAGATTTAGTCAAACTAGCCTAGAATAAGGCAGGGAAACAGCCCAGACTTTTCCCTGCTGGTGCCTGCCAGTTATTCACCCATGGGAGCAACAGGGCCAGCGAAGATGAGACAGAGCAACATCAATCGCCACCACCGCTGTCCCCTCCAGGTCCAGGACAATCAATGAAAAGCTTCAATCCCAGCTCCCACACCTACATACTGCACAAAAGCTCATTAAAGAGGGATTTTTTCCCTCTTTTCCCAGCCCCTCTTCCCAGAGTGTATCAGTTCCCAAAGGTGCTGGAGGACCAAGAGACCAGGCACTGCTCCGCAGCATCCACCGCACTGGTTTTCCCCATAAAACCGCCTGAGCAGCTTCCGTTTGGCTTGTGTGTAACTTATTAATGCTGAGCAAATAATTCAGGGCAGGAGCTCCAGGAGCAACGTTTTGCCTTTTCATTTTCCGCTCTCGAGCTGTCTGCAGTTTTCCCAGAGCTCGGGGATGATTTAAAGACCTGTCTCCGGACAGGAGCGTCTCGCTGCGATGCCGGCCCCGAGTGTTTGATGGCCTGGATTTCACGTGTATGTTTGAGGACACGCCGGACACATAAGGATGGATGAGCCTTTCCTGGTACCCTAATTAGATGAGCAGCATTTGCAAGTGGGTTCTGGGGATTTTTATTTTTTTTTCTGTGTTGGAGACCTGCAAACACTTTATGCAGAGTTAACAACTGCCTGTTCTTTAGGCAGGGCTTGACGAGCGCTCTGCTTTGTGGCATATCATTTTTCCAGTCAATGGTGCCATCCTGGACATGAAATTTCCTTGGAGCATCCCGTTCCCAGCTCCTCTTTACATCCCAAAACACTAAGGATGTGGGAAAGGAGGATGGGCCATGGGGCTGTCAGGCTGTGATGGCTCCGACCTTCCACCGCTGCAGCCATCCCAGGAATTTGCTTCCTCATTAGTGGAAAGGTTAGGGAGAAGGGATCAGCTCTGTGCAAACTCCCCGTGGTGCTCATGTGACACAGGCTGGCAAAGGCAGCTTGCCCCAGTGCTCGGGCAAGTGCCAGCCGAAAGAAAAGCAGGGAAGGGAGAGCCACATTCCCAGGCTGCAGAACCCAAATCAGAGGTCTCCATACTTGGAGTAGAGCCTGTCCCCCCCCACACCGTCTGCCTGTCCCTGGGAAGCCCCATCTGTCCTCAAGGCCGTATGAAATGCTGACTCCAACTGCCTCCACCCTTTTCCTGGAGGAAAGGGCTGTTGTCAGCTGCTGCTGCGATCCCAGACATTCATCAGAGAAGCTGAAGGGGCTGAGAAAGGGACAGCCCTCCTGAATCCACAGTGGAAGAGCTGACATCGAGGACAACCCTGTCTCCTTTAGGGGCTTGGCACTGGAGAAAGGTTTGGGCTCCCAGGATTGGGCCAGGCAGCTGCTGTCACTCAGTTTGTTGCTTTCAGGATGGAGCAAACCAATGCCACTGACCTCCCACTGTAAACCCCCTCAGAGCAGCTCATGTGCTGGACATAAGGAGCCATTTAATGCCCCTCCTGAAAGGGACCACCTGAAAGGGGCCAGGGACACTTTGGGGCCATCCCAGGTGACCAAGCCTGGGGCTCCATTAGTCCTGCTTGGAAACCCCTCTCTGGCCGAACAGCTTTCTCCTTCCATTGCGTAATTGCACTTTGTTGAGCAGACCCAGCCTCTGGCAAATACATTTTCTCCAGCCTTGCTGCTCTCCTGCAACATTTCCCTTATTCCTTTCGCTCTCTCTGGACAGTCGCTGAAACACGTGGAGAGGGAGAGAAAAACTCAATGCTTGTCCCGCCCGTAAAGCAAAACACTGGATGGGGAAAGGGGGGAAAAAAGCAGGGAGTGGTGTCAGATGCCTCTTCCCAATCCATCCCCTCTTGGTTTGCCTGTGGGGGTTTGACAAAAGTGCTTTTTGGCTGACAAAATGATTACAGGGTGCCGAGACAGTAAGTTGCACATGTGTTTCTTTCCTGCATTTCAAACAGGGCAAGGACATGGCTGCACTTCTGGAGGGGTCACAGTGATGGGGGTGAGGAAGGGGGAACTTGGGAAGAGGGGGAAGGAGGGGAGAAGGGATATTTTCTGGTGGAAAAAAAAAAAAAACCAAAGAAGCAAGGATGGAGCAGGTGGGAATGTGAGTGAGTGAAGCCAGAGGGAAGGTGATGCTGAAGATCTGAGATGGGATGGGGTTGGATTTGGGAGGATGCTGATGGCGGTGTCTGGACCAGCCCAAAGTGGGGAAGGGAGAAGCTGCAGCCCCTGGGCCCTGAGCAGGGTCACATCCTGTGGCCTTGCTACGAGGTGGAGCAGCGGCACCCCTGGGAGAGAGAGCGGGGTGCGTTCAGTTCCGGATGGGAACAGAGCAGAGCAAGGAGGCAGAGCGAGGTGCCCGGGGCACACTCGGACTCGCCGTGCCTGCAGGCAGTGGGTGCTGGGCAGCGGGGAGGAGGAGAGGAGGATTTCAGCTCCCAACTCAATCTGTTGGAGAACTTGGCCTGCTCCCCGTCAAGCTGAAAATAGCACACATGTAAGGACGTGCACGCAGTGCTGGCTGTGTCCTCACCGAGCGCTTCCTTCCTCCTGCTGCGCTCCACGCAGCGCCCCGGCCTCCGCCCGCGCCTCCGGCCCCCCGCAGCCCCCTGAACCCCCACGGGGGACGGGGCTGGGGCAAGAGGCTCCTTAGAGCATCCTTATGCCACAAATCAGCGCACAGATGCAAGACGCTTTCACCTTCAGCTGCTTTTCACATGTACCACGAGGTCCGTCCGGCGGCGGCTTCCCCGCCGTTATCATCTGGAGCGGGCGAGGCTGAGCGCGGCTCACGGCGGGAGCCGAGCTTTATTAGAAGCTGGCATCTGGCTTCAGCCCTCCCTGCTGCCCCTGGCTCAGGCTTGGGATCAGGATGGGGCAGAGAGCACGCACGAGTGCCCAGGCGGCAGGCAGGGAACTTCCACAAGTCCCCAGTTTTTTCTCCTGATTTTATCTCCGAGCTTATTGGCGATGGGAGAATAAAGCCCCGGCGCTCTGCTGCGGGAGCACGTCCTGCCCGGCCGGGGTCGAGCCCCAGCCCTCGGAGGGACGGGGAAGCAGCAGAGCATGCTGCAAGCTGGAGGATGGAGATAACCCCGGCAGCAGCCAGAGCTGATTCCTGCAGCAGAGAAGGAAGAAAAGAGGCTGAGCTCCCCATGGACATCAGGCACAGGAATAATGGGAGAGCTTTGTCGGGACTTCGCTGCAGCTCTGAGAACAGCTTGTGCAAAGTGCTGCTCTTCTCCTATCCCTGCTGGGAATACCTCTAAAGAAATGTTCCCCTAAAGGGCAAGTACCCCGGGATGGAGGAAATACAGAAAGGAGCCTTATGGGGCGGTGACTGGGGGATCTCGGAAGTGCAAAAAGCAAATAACACCAGGGCTGGGGAGGGATATACAGGGATATACACGGATGTACAGGTGGTCCACATGGAGCTTGGTGTTTGGAAGAGGGAATTGTTAGAAACACACAGGTTGTTCTGTGCTCAGGATAGTCAGTGTGACCTGTACACAGACTATGGGGTGATTCCCTGTGCAGCAGGAGCCAGCAGCCCTGCAGCTTCCAGGATGCCCATGTCCCAGGGCATGGCTCCACAGCAGCACCCAGCAGGACAGGCACTGCCTTGTGAGAATATATTTCTTCCCCCAAATCTCCACTCTGCCAGGGTTCTGCTTTATGCCAACAATGTCCTCATGGTGCAGCACTTGGCTGGGGACAGCAGCAGGGAATATCAGTGGCTGGGCAGGGACCAAGACCACACTCACAGCACACCAGATCTGCACCTCGGCATGGCCAAAACCTCTCTGCTTCCCAAAACCCTCTGAGGAGCAGCGTTAGCCAGCGTGTGGTATCAGCTCTCCTGAAACAAAGCCATTGTGGTTGAAGCAGGATCCTTATTAATTCTTTCCTCTCTTTAATTTCCTTTTTTTTTCTCAGTTCCTTTTCCCATTGCTCAATCAGGTTGCCCTGCTGCTGCCAGCCTGTGTCCCTGTGGCACGGTGCCACTGGTGCTATTGCTCTGTAACACAGGGATGTGATGGGTGGCTGCATTTGGGGTCGATGGGGAGATCAGAGGCATGCAAAGGGAAGGGAGCCATGGATGGAGCAGAGACCCCCAGATGGAGGAGAAGAGGAAGGTGAGGAGCACCAAAATAATGCCCCATTAGCACCAGGCAGTGGACTGGGAGGGATGCACGGGTGGGTCCCAGCCCCATCCACCATCCAACTGGGGGGATGGAGACAGGAAACTGCAACTTATTGAAACAGCTTTGGTGAAACATCCCAACTTCTCCCCAGACACCATTCCTAGGGATGGACCACAGGGAAAAGAGTGGGACAGGACATCCTCAGCAGCCACAAAACATAGCCATTGCCTTTCCCACCTCTGCCAGCAGCACCTTCCTCAGCCACCCATCACCAACACACCTTGGGTTATCCCATCACCTTCATCCCCCAGGACCCTGAAAGGACCCATTTTCCCCATTGCAGCCCACATCCCTCACTCCTGCAGTCCCCTCCAGCACCAGCCCTGCAGCACTGATTGCCATTGATGCCATCACCATGTCCCCAGCTCCCAGGGGACCCCAGGCAGGGACCAGCACAGGAGCCTGGGTGGCTCCAGGCCCTCCTGCAGTGCCCCCTCACCAGCCTTTACATAAATGCCTGGGCCCGGGACTGTTTGTGTTTGTGCTGCCTTTAGCGCTGTGCTCCTCAACCCTATTTGTATAACAAATAATTAATAATAATTAATGACTGGGAGAACGGTGTGGGCTGCCAGATTGTGCTAATTAGCGAACAAACGCCATTGCACCAGCCAAGGCAGGTGTCACATGGCCCCGTGTCCTCACCAAGCGTGGGGGCACGATGGGGACAATGTCCTGTGTGACTCTTGGGGAGGGGGAAGAGGAAGAGGAGGAGGGGGAGGCAGTACTGTGGGTGATGGTGGGTGGGTCACCGGTGCTCCCAGGTGGGTGCCTCGATGCAGCCCTGCTCTGTCCCCGCACGTGGCATCCCACAGCATCCCACAGCCGGCCCGCCCTGTGCCCTCATTAGAGCCTGGGACAACACTCCTTAATTGTCTGGCAATGGCTCCGCTCCACATCATTAACGAGCAAACCAGCACCAGCTCATTAAGGCAAAGCCTTTGCTCCGGCAGCTCCGCAGCCAAATCGTGCTGGGGACACTCTGACCACAAGGTCCCTTGCAGGTGGCACCTCCTCCCTGGGGCAGGAGAGGCTGAAAGCACCAAAAAATTCCCCCTGCGCCACCAGTGCTGAAAAACAAGGAGAAGCGAGGATGTGAATGATGGGGTGGCCTCTTTGATCACCTGGATCCAGCCTCTGCCTGGACCTCACACACCTGCAGCTGCCTGGGGGGCTGGGAACATGGAGCATGAAAGGAGAAAAGGAGAGAGAAAAGGAAAAGCAGGGAAAAAAAAACCCGAAACAGAAGGGGAAAAAAGATGAGAGCAGGAGACGGGAAAGGGAAAGGGAAAGGGAAAGGGAAAGGGAAAGGGAAAGGGAAAAAGGGGAGG
>JANPWX010000033.1:4684134-4756602 GCA_024734555.1 Trochalopteron elliotii
GAAAGGAAAGGAAAGGAAAGGAAAGGAAAGGAAAGGAAAGGAAAGGAAAGGAAAGGAAAGGAAAGGAGGTTCTCTTGTCTTAGATCTGCTCAAGCACTGACTGCTGGTCACACATGGGAGCACTGGGAGCAGTGGGATCCTGGAGAGAGCAATGGCCAAAGATTGTGGATCTGTGTGGCCAGAGGCAGACTGGGAGCAGGGTGCTTCCTCCCTGGGAGAGCAAGGGATGAAGCAGAGCAAAGCCCTCTCTCACTCCCCTCCGTAAAACTCTGCAGGTCCAAGTCAATTTTCCCAATCCCTGCAGTGTCCTGGACAAGCCCTGGATGCCAGCAGAGCTCTGGGGCTGCTCAGCCTTGCTCCCACTGCAGCTCCACAGTAGCCCCTGCTCTACCCTAAAGCAGAGCAGAGCTAGGTGCAATTATGCTTCACTGCCTCTCCTCTCTCACTGTAATTCCTCTGCTCCACTGAATTGCTTCCCCTTCAGCACCACACATAATCCATTGCACTGTAATTACACGGGAATTTTAATATCTGATGTATTTATAAGATGCACTTAATTCATCAGCCCCTTTAACCACACTGTCATTGCTGCCTTCAGCACGGTGGGAAGGATGACTCGCTGTCAGATGGAGATTAGCTGGCCCATGTGTGTAACGAGTTGGAGGGTGTTCTCAGCCCAGCTGAGAGCCTCACTGCCAGATCCCACCCTGGCTGGGGAGCAGGATCCCACCACGCCAGGTGCCCCAACCTTCTAGGGGATTGTGCCAGGGCTCCTCTGTGCTGCTGCAGAGATGAAGGACTGCATGATCCAGAGACTTTTCCTGAACATTTGAATCATCCAACAGGACCGATTTGGCAGAAATTAAGGGCCTGTGTCGGGGTGAGTTTCATCCCTACAGCCCAAGCACTGGGGGTTCCCCAATGGGCTCTCTAAGGTGAGGGATCCACATTCAGATCCCAAGAAAAAAGTAGCCACTACTGAAGGCTTATTTTTCCTGGCATTTGTTTTGGTGGCTCCTTTCCAGCCGTGTCCTAAAAGGGAACCAAAGGCCTTTGAGCCTCTTGCAGGGAGCACAATGCAATGATTTTCCCAGCCCAGGCAGGAGGGATGAGCTCACTGGTGTCCTTGGTTCCCCCGGCTTCGGGGTCCCTGTGCCGAGCACAGCGAGCGCCGTGGCTCCTGGGGATGCCCAGGAGGGCAGAGGACTCAGCAGAATGCTGGGGGAGGCTGGGCTCCATCCCACCAAGCCCTGGGAGAAATGCCAGCTGAGCCTGGGAATGAGGGGCAGAGGGGGAGAGAAAAGGGTGGTCTCACTGACTCGGTCCCTGGGGGCACCCTGGCTGTCACTGATGGATGACACCACATATTTGACACTGGGATCACACTGGGTGTTCCCACAGCCCTGCAGTGACATCCATGCTGCCCTGCCAGGCACCCCTGTGGGCAGGTGGCACTTACAGGTGGTGGCATTGCCCCCATGTCAGCACTGGCCGTGAGGCACCACAGAGGCACAGTCCAGCTGCTGGTGGCACTGGATGACCCTGCATGAGCAGGATGGGCCAGGGACCCACCAGATCCCCACAACACCGGGTGACCATTGGGACACAAACCCTCCTCCTGCTTCCAGCGAGCTGTGCCAGAGCAGAGCTGTGCTGGAGTGGGACTGTGATGATATTTCAGCTGGACAAGGACCTCCAGTAGGTACCACTCTGAGGCCCTGGGTTGCTATCAACACCCCGAACCCACCCACAGCCCTCGGGCTCCCAGGGCTGAGTCAGATCCCAGGTGCACCCTGGCACTTGGCAGTGGTCAGGCATGGTGACACACTGGTGACACACTGGTGACACACTGGTCCCCCACCAGACCACAGCCTTGTCACAACCTGGCACTGAGGTCTCTCCCCACAGCTCCCTGCTCCGGCACTCTGTGGGTCCCTGGGAACTCAAGCTGGGGACACAAAGGGTGCTGCAGTCAGCCTGATGTCCCTCCATGCCCCATGTAATGTCACACACACTCCAGAGCTCCACCTCCCTGTCAGGCCAGCAGCTCTCTGTGTGCCAGCCCCGAGTGGGGACACCAGCTCTGGGGACAGAACTTGGGCTGAGCTGGGGCATCTCCAACCCAGAGTTCTCTGGGGAGCTGGTAATTCCCCATCCCCTCCCCAGAGGGTCTCTGGCACCTGCTCCCCATGGGATGTCACAGCCTCCTGCCTCAGTTTCCCCACCTGCACAGTGCTCTCTGAGAGGGTAGAGGCAGGACCGTGGGTGGCAGGGGGTGCAGCAGAGTCTCCAATCTGACTTCTGGCTTAGGAGTAGGACACGGCCCTCTCTGCTGTCCCCAACCCCAACCCCTCCTTCCACAGGCTGCTGCCACCCAGGGGGAATTCTGGCCCCCAAGGTCACTGACAGGAGGGGCTAGGGGCAGACACCTCAACCTCATGCCCAGCCAGCCCTACCAACCACCCTCTCCAGGTCCTGGCCGCTCTCTGAAGCTCAGCTACCCCGCAGGTGTCCTCCTCCCTCCCCCCTGTCCCCAAAAAGCAAATATCCAGGGAGATGGGCTCCGCGCTGCAGCTCTGCCGGTGGCACTGGCGCTGAGCAGAGCAGACACTGCAGCACGGCTGTTACGTAAGCCCGAGCCAGCTCTGGGGATGTAGGACACCGGGGTTATCCCCCGGGCCCCCCCGGGGCTGCCACCCCCACCCCGCCCCAGCCACGGGGCTTGCGGAGTTCGGGGGAAAACCCCGCCAGCTCAGCCCACACTGCAAGGGCTGCAGCGGGGGCTGGGGCGGCCCTTGGGCGGCTGTGGCCCTGCCATGGGGCACACGGTGGTGGCACGGGGGTGGCAGTGCGGGGACAGGAGGGTCGTGCCGCTGTGGGGCAGGGAATGCGGCAAGCGGTGGGGTGGGATGGGGCTGGGAGGCAGCGGGTGCTGCACCCACATTCCACTGAGTCTTTCTGGACTCTCCAGGGCTCAGCCGTGCAGGTGAGAGCTCAGGGAAGGAGACAGGTGGTCAGGCTGTGACTCCCGGGCTGTGCCTCCTTCGGGGTGACTCAGGGAGCAGGATGAACACGGCCAGGGCAAAGGATCCAGCCCTAATCCTAGCCTGCTACATCTACAACCCCATCCTCACAAATCTGGAGGGTCAGCATCCCTAAGGACAGCCTTCCTGGGGCCAGTACCCCTGTGACAGCCTCCCTGCGATCAACTTCCTTGGGATCAGCGTCCCTTAACAGCATCCCAAAGAAGAACATCCCTGGTGCCTCCAGCACAAGCTGGGGAGCCACGATCAGGGTTTCCCAGAGCTGAAGGGAACATCCTTCCCCTGCGGGACAGCCCCGGCATCACCTGCCCTGCATCCCTGCGGGGAAACGGAGGTGAGGGGTGGCACAGCCGGCACCACCCGCATCACCCATCCCCAAAACACCCATTTCCTCTGCCGGAGGCACAGCGAGGGGGCAGGCAGTGCTGGCAGCACCGGGATCAGCCTTATCCTGGCTAACAGACCATCGGGATCCTGGCAGCCTCCCCTGCCTTGGTGCGGGGTGGGGACAGGGACGGGGAGCCCACGGCCCCACAGTTATGCCAGACTTCTCTCTGGCTTTCTGTCAGGCGCAGTCTGGATCTGGCCATTTCTGTTTGGGGATGTCAGGGAGGGAAAAAAGCCCAGGCTAAAAGTCCCAGCAATGGGAAATATCAGAGCAGGAAATTAATGTTAATTAATTCATAATGACGCTGAGATAGTGATACCAGATGCTTCAAAAGTCCAATGGGGGAATCTGAAAGAGCTTTGCAAGAAATCCATCGCCCACCGGCAGTCCTGCCTTGCTGCAAGCTGGGAGTGAGGGAGTGAGCTGGGAACCAGGATCAAGCTGGGACTGGAGGACCAAGCTGGAACTAGGGAACAAGCTAGGAACGAGCCAGGAATGGTGAAAGGGGGGCACATCCCTGTGAGGTAACAAGCCCACAGTCACCCAGAGCTGTGGAGAGCAGCACTGGGACTCCCCCTGCCACCTGCCACTGCACTCCCACCTTTCTCCCTTCCACCCCAACTCAGAAGCTGGAGTGGAGCTAGCGTGATGAGACACTCACTGTGCTCAGCTCCCTGGGGTGCAGGGGCTTCCTGAGACCCTTAATGCTCTTTTTTTCCTCTCCTTTCCCCCGTTTCAGGCACACCAGGTTCAGGGCTGATGGACAGGTGTGCACTGGGCACTCAGGGGCCCACAGGGGGATGGAGGGACAGGATCATGATCCAGGACAGGGACAAAGGTCCTTTGACAACCAGTGTCCCCACACTTGGAGGACAGTTTCTCCCTTCTCATCCATGTGAGCCAGCCCTTGCCCTGCTCTGCCAAACCCAAACAGGGCTGAACTTTAGCCAAGGGGTGCAAAAGAGCTCAGACAGGGGCTTGAGCCCAGTGCCACCTCCCCAGAGCTGGGGATGCCAGAAGCAGCACCGGGAAGTGTGCAACCATGAACTCTGCAAAAACCACAGGCAACCCCCTGGGCTTGGAGCTGTTTGCCCTGTCAGGGGGGATTATGCTCCTTCCCACAGTGATACAGCAGCACTTCCACCCAGAGGGGACCCTCAGAATGGGGACTAAGTGAGGTGGCTGAGGCCTGGCAGTGGCAGAGCAGGGTGGCATGGCCGGGGCACGGCGCTGCCATCACTGCTTACATAAGGTGCTCCCTCCAAGTGCCACACACTTGAGCTGTGACAGGAGAGCAGGACAGAACCGTCCCTCCAGTAACCCCTCACAGGGACTGCTCTCCCACTCTTTCTGGAGACAGTACCCCCAAAACTGCCAACCCGGCCTCCTTCCCCTTGTACAGAGGTTGGGTGAGGTTTCCGTGTCTCTCCAGCACATTCACACCCTAAAAGCCCCTAAAAGCTGGCAGGAATTGGGGTGGAAATGCCGGGTTTCAGCTCGCGGTGCAGTTCCCTCGACAGCTCCTCCAAAGTTTATCCGCAGCAGGAGCCGTTTCTGCTGCGCTGCCGGCGGAGCCGCCCCGGCCAGCAGGGACAGGGGAAAACCCCACTGTGAGCACCACGGAAAACTACGGAGCACCACGGCACCAGAAGAGTCGGGGTGACACCAAAATCCCACCCCAGCTGGTCCCAAGGGACTTGCCATAACCCCCTAGGTCATTTCAGGGCTAAGGAAAAAAAATACTTTGACTTCCCAGGTAAAGCAACTCTTTTGGGTAAAGAGCAGCAGAGGCAACACAGGATTTTAAAGTGTGTTTTGGATCAGAAGCAAGAAGTAAAGTGGCCTTTACGGTGCCTTCCCCAGCAAAGCCGAAGCTTTATTAAGCTTATCTGGCAGGGATGTGAATGCTTGCTGTTATTCCAGGCCTGAAAAGAGCAGGGAAGGATTTTTCTTTTTTTAATTTTTTTTTTTTTTAGTCTTGTTTTCATTATTTTCTGGTGGCTTCATTGCTTTGTGCTCACACAAAGAGAATTTCACCTGCTGTTCCAAAGAAAAGGCCCTGGAAAGTTTCACGGAGAAGGGGATGAGGGGAAGAAGGTTTGTAGAAGCAAAATGAGCTGTTGCAGGGCTTGCTGTGGATTTTTTTTTTTCACAGTGACCTGTAAAACATCCCCAGCTCTTTGCTGCTTGCAGAAGACCTGGCACTGACATGTGAGTCCCCTGTCCCCACCAGTGTCACCCCTGGGATGGGAATGGGAAGGTCTCAGAAACTGGGGTTGATTTGGGGTGCAGAGGGAAGGCAGCTTCCCATCTTTTTCACGGGCAAAGTCACGCCACGCTTTCTAAGAACAGGAAAGAAGAAAAACCCAGCCCTCGTTTGCTGACACCACAGCAAAACAGGTGGTTCAAAATCACAAGTGCAAGGGGGGGAAGAAAAAAAACCCAACCCTGTTTGGTGATTTTGTGCACATATTCACTGCAAAACTGTCCGGGAATGTTGCTAAATACACACCATTTTCCCTCTCACACTCTTTGCTCTATAATTAAGAGAGACTTCTAAAAATACAAACGGCCTCGAGCACCCAGTGAAGGCGTGCAGGTGCTGCTAACTGGAGGCACTTTAGTACAGCTCATTTTCTGGACAATTTTACTCGCCTGGCTCGTGCTCAGCGCCGATACTATTACAGTGATGCAATTATGCTGCTGCTGCTGCCGCTGCTGCCGCTGCCGCTGCCGTGGTCGGCTCGCTCGGCTTTTTCCCTGCGCTTTGCAGTTTCCCTTGAAAGCCCCCCCAGCCCCGCAGCTCCCGGGCTCACCTCAAGCTCGTCCCCACCGGCGGGGCCCGGCGAGTTGGGGATAAGAGGGTCAGGAGGGTTTGTGTCACAGCCACACGTGAATATTATCCCTGTGTGGGCATCGAGGGGCATAACCCCGCGTGGGCATTGCCCAAAACAACCGGTGTGCAAAAGTTTTGGGTGAGGAAGCGAGCTGGCCGGGGGAAGCGAGCAGAGAGGAGCAGGAGCACGGAGAGGAACCCAAAAAAAAAAAAGCAGGAGCGAACCCTCAGTGCTGGCTGGGCAGGGAGGGAGGGGGCCCATGGCACTGGCACGGTGACGCCGCTTGGCAAAACATCGTCCCCCCCACAAACCTGGCATTTGGGGCACAGGGGTGAGGGGGAACTTTCCCCGTGGAGCCGCCGCTGCGAAACTTCCCCATCTTATTTCTCCATTAGGGCTGCAAAAGGTGGAAGTGATTGACTCACTATGAGACTGCTGTTTTTGCCTCTGACTTGGGATTAAGACGGAGCTGGAGGAGCGGAGGAGCCGTCGTCGGCAAGCACCGGAGCCGGCACTTACCTCTCACTGCATCCAGCCCCTCCGGCCGTGGGGCTGCAGCTCCTGGAGAGTTAGCTGGCAGGGGACCCCACATCCACTCGGGTTTCTCCCAGGACCGATGTTCGGCTGCTGCTTCTTAGGCACAGACCCAACCCCTCCATTCTGACCACGGGGGAAAAAAAAATATATCTTCTTCCAAAATAAAAGAAAATTTAAAAAATAATAATAATAAAAAAAAAAAAAAAAAAAAAAAAAAAGGAGAGAGATTTAAAAAAAAAAAAAAAGCAAACGCTTTTTTTCTTGGTTCGGTTTCCCGGTGGAGAAAAAAAAATAGATAAATCCCAGCGACCGAGAGATCCAGACTCAGGTGAATTTAGCTTCAAACTCCCTCTGGGCTTTCAGAGCCTTCACCCTCAAATGGGCTCTGGAAGATGCTGGGGGACCCATCGTTGCCAAAGTGTCATCAAATATCCTTCGGGCTCAACTCCGCTCCTGCCCGGGGAGGGTGGACTTCTTCCCTTCTTCCCTGCTTGCTGCGTGCTGTGGAGTTGGCAGGGACCTGCCTGTTCCAGCCTCAGCGTGGAGGGTGGGTGGGTTGGTTGGTCGATGTGGGTTGGTTTTCTTTTTCTTTTTTTTTTTTTTTTTTTCTCGCCGCTATTGGTTTTCTTGCTATCTGATCCTGAGCGAGCGCTGCAGCTCGCCGCTTCCCTGCTTTTTTTTTCCCCCTCAGCTCCCAGGCTTTTGACAGGGAATGAAACACAGACACCCAGTGAGACAGGCTCCGGCTTCTACAAAGCTCCACTCCCTCCTGCTGCCTTTGTCCGCGAACAGCAACTCCTCCAACTCTGCCCGTAGACACGAGGGAACCTCTGCATCAGCACTTTCCTAATGGCTGCTTCGCCCCAGCCCTTCGGCCCTTCTTCTTCTTCTTCCTCGCTTCCTCTCCTCTACCTTGATGGCTTCCGCTTGCTTTTTTCTAGCCCGGCCCCGGCTCCGGCAACCACAGAACAGGGAAGCAACAACTCCTTTCCCGATGGATCCATCTCAGCTCCCCGGCGCCGGCGGCTGCGGTCGGGGGGCAGCGGCCCCGCCGTCAGTCCATCCCCGTCCTTCCTGGGCACCTTCCACGAAAAATCAATGGTGGGGACAGCGTCCCTGAAGGCTTCACTTTGGGCTGGTTTAAGGGGCAGGGGGCTGCGTGTGCGGAGAGGAGCCGGGGGCAGAGGGAGGGCTGAGAATTGGAGCCACTTCTTTTTTTATTGCAGGCGGGGATTATTTTTTATTTTTATTTTTTTAAAGGTTGATCGGAGTCCAAGTTTGTTTCTATGGTGGTGAGCATTATTTTAAGCCATTTGGGAAGCTTTGGGTGTCTCCAGGTCACGCTACCCTTATAATAGCGAGGCCTTTTTGGAGAGGGTCAAAGTGAAACCTTGCTCCGGCAGCCTCTTTCCCCCGCGGAGGGGAGCGGGAGGCACAGGGATGCTGCAGTGGGCTCGCAACCTCGGCTGGCTCCCAGCCAGAGAGAGATGCAAACCAGCCACCGTCTGTAATTTTTGCTACACTTCCTCCACACTCGGTCACCCGCGAGATCCCAGGGCTGCTGCCTGCTCCTTTTTTGGGGATTCACAGGCTTTGTTAAAAAAAAAAAAAAAAAATCACAGCTAGGAGACCTCCAGCCTCGCCAGCGATGCTTGGCGCTGCTCAGCGTGGCTGTCACGAGCTGGCAGGTCACAGAGAAACCACAAAGCCCCCCAAAACACAGCACATGGAGAGGCTGCCTCCCCACCTGCCCTTTGGCAGCCTCTCCCTCACTTTTCCTTGTCTCCCACCACAAGTTTGGGAGCAGCAATTCCCGCCTCTCCCCTTCGACAGCATCCTGGAGCATGACTCTGCTGGTGCACAGCTCCCATCCTCTCCCGAGGTGGAGCATTGTTCCCTCACTGTTCCCAAACACCTCAGACACCAGAGCACCTCAGGGCAATGCTCCCAGTGCTGCCTCCACTCCCCTCTCCACATTGTCTCACCCCATTCCACAAACCTCAGAAACACTGAATTTTAACCAACACCAAAATCCCAGGATGAAAAGCACTGCAGGGCCTTGCCCCAGCCCTGATGGGTACTCAGTTAACAGCAGGGATTTGGGATTTGCACATCAGAGGGGACATCAGCTCACACACTGGGCATGGTGGTCTTGTGCCAGACCACCCACGGACAGCCTGACCCCAAAACACTGCTCCTTTGTGATCAGGCAGCCCCCCACATGCCAGCTTGTTCCTCCCTGATGCATCCTCTCCTGTCAGCCCTCCATGCCCATGGAAAATAATTCCCAAATACCTCCCTGCCCCGATGGCCGGCCAGTGGTGCCAGACTAAAGTTCCTTACACTCCCTTCAAAAAGAGACACCATTAATGCACCCAAAGATTGGATGCAGAGCTGGGGTGGGAGACTGGCCATGGGCCAGAGGCACCCACTGGGGTGAGGGGAGCAGCTTCAGGGTCCCCAGTCCAAGACTGGGGCCGGCTGGGAGGGCTGGGTGGGGCTGGGTGGGGCTGGGCAGCCACAACTGGACAGGCTGGTGTTCCCATCACCTGCCCACGCTGGTGGCTTATCCCTCTCTTCCCAGTTTGCTACAGGAAATGCAAATGAATGGCCTGGGACTTCCATCCCGGTAAGCCCCAGATTCCCTCTGCTTTTGGGCAGAAGTTCCCCCTGTTTTCCCATCAGGGCTGGGGAGAAACTCGGTATTCCCTCCTGTCGGCACAGGACCGCAGCCCTGGGGACCCCCATGTCCCGTGGGCTCCCAGCCAGGGAACAGCTCCAGCCAGGATCCAGCCTCCCACTGCCCCAGGCCATGTGTGGCCACTCTTTTAGGAACTGTCCGAGTGAGGGAAGGAGTGTGGCCACTCTTTTAGGAATTGTCCGAGTGAGGGAAGGAGGACGAGGGGCTGAAACGAGGGGTGCAGCCGGCGGGGTCGAGCCCCTTCCGAGCGCCCGCAGCGCGGCTGCGCAGGGCCATGAGCGAGTCAGCACTGAGCCATTAGGGCTAATTTAATCAAGACGGATGGCCCGATTGGAGGGCTGCCGTCCATAAATCCCCCACTCCCGCTGCATTAGTGTCAGGGCTCCCGGAGGAAGAGGCCGAGGGGGAGGGCGGGGAGCGGGGATGGGCAAACGTGCTAAGTCACCCGTCCTCCCGATGGCACGGGGCCGCTCGGACCGGGTGCCACCGCCCCGTTCCGCACACCATGGGGGCACAGCACGCCATCCTCCAGCCCTTCCAAAACCCTAGCAGCTGGAGAGGGTGGGATTTCAAGCAAACTGGGTTTGTTGAACCCCAAAAGGTGCAGGGTTGTTTACAAATCCCTCAGGGCAGGGGTTTGCTCCCACCTCGCCCGTTTGCTTCCAATGGGTTTTGCAGCAGGAGGAAGGTGGGATGCTGGGGGAAATAGGCTTGGAGCCCCATCGTAGGTCCCAGTGTGATAACTGGGACTTGGCAACACAATCTGAGAAAGCCCCAAGGCTGATGGATGCAGCACCCAGCCATCCCTGAGCTCAGCAAGACATACAGAACTCAAGCCACACCAGACCATGACACCACTGCAGGACATACCCATGGAATACCAGCTCCTCTCTCCGGGCACCCCATTCCCTTCCCACTTCTGCTCCTAGAAAAGGCCATTTGAAGACTCAGAGGTGCCATTTGATGACCCAAAACACGTCCCTCCATCCCACTGGGCAGCGGGACCGCCACGCCACACGAGCCAGCTCAGGAAATAAGCTCTCATCCATGCAGGATAAAAATAGCCGTGAGCTTTGCCATGGACACTTGCCATGGACACTTGCCATGGACACGCCTCGGCCTCGAGCTGGCTCCCCTCTCTCCTGCCCACCCAGCCCAGGGAGCTCGGGGCCGCGGGGAAGGGTCCGGCCGGCCGTGGCCATCTGCTGTCCATCGCTGTTGGCCGGCAAAGGGACACACAGCGCCAAGTCCTGGTGGGATTTGGGAAGACAACGGGCCAGGGGATGCGGCAGACGGAGGGGAGGATGGCACGGGTTTGTGGGCACCTGGAGCGCTCATGGAGGTGGTGACAGGAGAGGAAGCAGGGGTGATAGCCCAGTGCAGGAGAAAAGATGTTTGTGCTACCAGGGGATCTGAGCCTGGGAGAGCAGTCAAGGGTGTCCAGGAGCAGCTGGATGACGGAGAGAGGGATGCTCAGACCTACCCTCCATGTCCAGAGCATCTCGAGGGCTGTATCAGCATAGAGGGAGCACAACCAAAAGAGTTCAGGGAGGTTGACTCCAGGGCATGAGGAGCAGTGAACTGCCATGGATTTATCTGGAAATAGAGGAATGCACATCCCTGTGCACCTCTGGTTTCTGGCTGTGCTTCAGTGAGACCAGGAAGGAGGGAGGGCAGGGAAGGAGCCCGGCTGCCGGCAGGAGGAGCACAGCAGCTGAGGTCTTTTGATTACTGTGCTTTTTTGGCACTATGAGCAAGGTTCTGGAGACCAGAAACTGCTGATGGGGGCAAGAATTGGCCATTGCCATGCAGAGATGTGGAGCGGCTCTCCATAGGTTGGTTGCACCATGCTCAGCAGGTCTTGCTCAACACCTTTGTATCCACTCACCCAGGAAAGAAAAGTGAAGGCAGGATTGGGCCTGAGGAACCATCAGCCAGGAGCAATAATCTGTTCCATGTAAAGCCATGAAGCAGGTGAGCCATTTCTCCCCAGAATGGCTAGCACAGGGAAAAAAAAAAAGCGTTTGTATTTCTGCCAGTTGATAAAATGAAATGCCACTTGTAGCCAGTGAAACTCTGCAGATTTTGCTAATGAAGGACTGCTCCATGCAGCTTCCAGCTGGATTCCAGCCCCAGCCACAACATGGACACTGGCAGCATCCCCCGTCGCATCCCAGCACTGGTGCCACAGCACGAGTTCAGGCTCACTGCAAACCCTATGGCAGGGACACAGATCTCATTGCCAGGTTTGCTCCCACCCTTTGCTCCCCTGTGTTTGCCCTGGGGACCGTGCTGCTGGGATAGCACTGTGTCCCTTGGGAGGCTCTAACATATCTTAGGAAATTTTCCCATTCTACTCAGCTTAATTTCACCCATTAGAGCTTGTTTCAGCAGGGTCCCGAGGGAATGTCGCTCCCCAGCATCCTCCTCTGACTCTTCCTCTGCTTCTTTTCTTCACATGCACACAGCTCACCTCAGGATGGCTCAGCCTTGCTCCACCATGAGCAGTGCTGGTCCAAACAGCCACATCCTCCTCCATAAAACATGCCCCTCCCTACACAATCCCAGAGGATTTCCCAGCTGGTCATGATACACTTTTTAGGAGTTGAAAGGTGCTGACCCTGCCTTGCTGCACACAGAGAGGTCCAGCCCATGGACAAACACTTGAGGAGACCTTGGCCAGTGCATTTCATCATGGCTAGAGGTGGGAGCCTGCTCCTTATCCAAAAATGAAGAGCAAAAATAGAGCCAGTTTGGGAAAACTATCTACCCTCAGCATGCCACCACTCCAAGACCAGGCCAGAGAATCCATCAGTCTGGGATCCTGACTGGAAAAAACATGATAAAGCAGCAGGAAAGAAGCTTATCTGCTGCTGTCATGGCCTGCAGCATTTTGGGGGAGGATTTGGGGCAGCAGATGGGAATTCCTAGACTTTGTGCACAATCCCAGTGCCAGCTCCATGGCCCGGCCCAGTTGTGACACGTACAGCTTTGGCTTTTTACCATGGGATGTTCCAAAAGGAACAGAGAAGGGCAGCTCCCCTGGGGGCTCACAGCACCTAGGAGAAACCCTGGAGCCCTTTCAGCTCTCCTCACTCCACCACCAATGCTCAGCTCCCCTTTCCCTTTTCCACCCAAGGGGTGGATTATTTTAGAAAGTGAGGAGGAAAAAGCAGCAGTGATGAGCTGACCGATGGCTGCTCACAGCAGAGCCCAGTCTGGACCCCCTGGGGGTCAGACAGGCACCTCACACGACCCAGAGGTTTGGCTGCAGCCAAAGAGCCCAACTGGCTTCTTACATAAACGACCCGAGGGCAGCGCCTCCGAGACCACCAGTGCAGGCAGCAGATGCTCCGAGGCCAAATCCACCCAGTCCTGGGCAGACGTCACCTAATCAGCACGTTGGCTCCTTCCCAAGGCAGTCTTGGGGCACACAGTAAATATCTTATGTAAGCACCTCTGGCCTGGGGCTGCAGCCAGTTCAGGATGTCACACAGCATTTCCCTCCTGGGCAGAGGCACAAGAGGAGGCCTGGGGGGCCTGAAGGGGCTTTCCCCAGTGTGGACCTGTCAGATCCCCTTGGTGACCCATCTCACAGCTTTGCCATGAGGCTCCAGGAAAAACCCTGGGGTGTGGAGAAGAATTGCCCATCCCCAGAGGCAAAAAAAGACAGAAGAAGGGGTCAAAATGACAAATCCCTTCTGCCCCCCAAACAATTTGTCCTCCAGGACTTGTTAGCTGAGCACAGAGCTGGGAAGAGCCCAGCAGTCCTTCCTACAAGACCAGTGCTTCCAGCCCAGCCACAGCTTTCAGTGATAGAGACATCACACCAAGCCAGGGGACTCTGCCAGTGCTTAGTTCCCACCACATGGGAAATTTCTACTCTCAGTATCTCCTAGAACAGGTTAGCCCCCAAATTTCTCAGCACTGTGAGACATGAGAGAGAGAGAGATTCCTCTTTGACCTGAGCAGCCTTCTGGAGACAACTGGAGTTGGGAGGCTGGAGAGAGCCCATGGATGGACACAGCTGGGGGTAAAACCAGCTGGGCTGGGGCATTAGCAGGATGCAGAGGATGGATAACCTGTGAGCATCTTCAGCACTGAAACATCTTCAGTCACTCCAAACTGCTCAGTGAAATGAAAACTATGGTGAGGGCTGTGCTGGCAGATAATATTTCCTTCCTCTCTCTGGGCTCATATCTTCAAAGGATTTACCCACAGTAAATGTCCAAAGAAAATCTTTGTCCAAAGAAAATACCAAATAAGTGGCCTGGAGCCTCACTATTGCCTTTACCTGTCAGCACCAGCCTTGGGGGACTTGCCCATCCATGGGACATCCCCTCCTGTGCCAAACCAGGTCACACGGGAGCTCGGTGGGTTCAGACATCAGCTGGAGGACGCTCGGAGGCACAGACAGACAGCAGGAGGCCGAGGGAGCAGACAGGACACGACCCTCCCCAGCCTCCTGCTCCTCTTTGACAGGTCACTTAAACACTGCAGCCACTGGAAACCCGCCCCCTCTTTCACTAGAGTCATTTCACACCCGCCCCCGCTGCTAAATAAAGCATCCCCAGCGTTACTGCACCTCCCGGGCGGTCCTGGGCACGGAGCAAGGTTAAATTCATCCCTGCAGAATCAGTACCAGCAGCTTCTCCATCAGAGCTGGAGCTCCAGGCTGAGCCGGCCGTGCCCCCACCGGCCCCGGGCTGGAGAGGAAAATAGAGGCAGACAGAGAATTTGGGTCTTCTGTCGCTGCAGCTGGCAGACGGGAACATATGCACAAATATTTGTGCTCTCCTGCTCTTGGCAAGGCCTCTTTGCCCGTTGCTGGCAGCTCTCAGGGTTTGGGAAAGGGCAGAGGGGTCTGGCCAGCAGCTGCCTGTGGCAGCCCTTGGAGCTGGCTATGGCAATAAAGGCAAAACCTTAAGGATTGCTCAAGTCCTGTCCCCAGGCACGCAGCACTAAGTGACACTGGGCAGCTGCAGGTGCCAGAGCCAAGTGCTTGGAATTTATAGAGTGAAGAAACAGGCAAAACTGGCACAAACACGCCCAGTTTTCACCCTCTGCTCAAAGCCACGAGCAAGACCCACACCAAACACCAGGACTGTGCCAGGGAAGCCAGGAGGCCAGTCTGAAAAAGAGCTGATTTTAAAATCACCTGCCTATGATGGGTTTCTGGAGGATGGGGTCTTAGAAAACAGAGGTTCAGTAGTGCCCAGGGCCAGGTAGATGAAAGGCTGAGCTATTCTTTGGGTTGTGGAGCAAAATAAAACTCTATATTCATATGGAAACAAATTATTTTCAAGTGAAAGACTAAATTATAAAGGTTTTTTCCATGAGCCTCAAAGCAGTTTGTTCAATCCAAAAGGAACCAACTCCCCACCAGGCTGTTGCACTCATTTGTAAATCACAGTTCTCCTCTAGATCATTTAAAAGACATTTTCCAAAGCAGAAGAGGCAATTGAAAAAAAAACAAACAAAAAAGAAATTAATCTCCAAACAGAGCATTCTGACTCTTCCTGAAAACTTCCCATTTCCAAAAGGTAAAGCACCGTGATCTTCCCAGTTGTTTCTCTCCCCCATTTTGTGCAATCACATGTAATTCCCGAGCTCTGCATGAGTTTGGGATGGGTGCCAGGCTCTGCAGTGCCAGTGCCGAGCACACGCAGCTGCTCAGAGCCACAGCACCCAGCAAAGCCGAGGGCAGGGAGCTCCTCAAGGGGTGAGGAAATGTTCTTTCCCTTTTTCTGGGCTGTTTATCCCTGTGGGGTGATCCAGGGAGTTCCATTTGGGATGAGGGGGTGGCACAACAGGTCCCATCAGGTGATACCTGCTGCTCCGGGATGCTCCAATGCAGCAGCTCACTGAGATTACACAGAGGGGATGATTCCCACATGGAGCTGCTATGGAACTTCCTAAACCCCTCCTTTTCAGAAGGGACCTCACCCCTCTGCAATGCACAGGTGGCACATGGGGATACCAAAGCAAGAAGCGTTGCACAGGTGAGGTGGAATACCCAGGGAAGGTGTGATCCAGGTCTCTGGGAGGACAGGAAACTCCTCCTGCTGCTGGGGCAGCCCATGCCTCAAATCCAGTGCCACTGGGATGGAAATTTGGCTGTCACCAGCTGTAAATGCCCATGGCAAGGCAGAAGTTATGTATGTCCTTTCCTAAGGACTGCAGGAGGGCACTGCCTACCATGCCAGCACTTCCCAACAAAGATGCTTCTTAAGAATTCCTTTTTTCTTCCTCTCTTCCCCTCCGTTCTGGATGCTGGATGATAAAAAACAAAGCAGCAAATCCTTCCCAGAACCCAGTCCCAAGCGACCAGGACCCCCAGGCCCCCACATCTCCCTGGATGTCAGCAAGGTTCCAGTGTAAATTTTTGGGTTGGTTTATCAGGGATCAAACTGTGCCTCTCCCCAGGGGATCTTCCACTTCTTCTCCATTAAGATAAAAAGGAGAAAAGTTTTAAAAGCTCACTGTTTAACAAGGCAGCTGCAGGGAGGCTACTCGACTGATTGAGTTTTTACCTGGTCCTTACAGGCAAGCTCAAGTACTTAACATAGAAATGAGGTTTAGTCACAGCGAGGCATTTGGGATTAGAGTTGGCTGGAGAAACTCTGATGAAACCACGTTCCTCCAGAATATGCACTCTTGTCAAAATTGAAATGCTTTGTGAGATTGAATAGGTTTAGCCAGAAGTTCATTTCCCAAAGAAAATCAGGGAGAGGTTGCAGGAAAATTTGTTGAATGAAAAAAGATGTTCTTTTTCTTTTGAGCCATGCTGAGGTGTATGTTGTTGAAGAGGTTGGTTTTTTCGTTTTTTTTCGTTGTTGTTTTGAGGGTTTATTTTTAAGTCATGTATTGCTCAGGGAGGAACCTGAAGAACTATTTTCTCTCTAATGACAAGTTTACCCAAACTCAGCAATTCCCCGCTCCCTGCTGGCTCAGAGACTGGTAGCCCTGAAGACATTTATGGCTCTGCAAGAAATTCTTGCTATCAGACTCCAAGGACAGCATGGCTCAATAAAGACAAGCTATCAAATCCCACCTGGAGTGATCCTGGGGAGGCAAGGGAAGACAGGCCAGGACCAGGGCAGGCAGCATAACTGCAAACAGCATCAATGACCTTCACTAAGGTGAATCCCCAGTAGCAAATGGGAATTTCTCACCCCAGCCCCACACCTTTTGAGGAGCATCACCCCACTGAAAAAAAAAGAAAAGGGTGGGGAACCCCTGAGGATAGAAAAAATGGGTGACTTCCATGCAGAATGACAGACCATGGGGGTTTCTGCAAACCTGTTGGTTTATATTTTCTAACTAACTAACATTTTATAAATGCCAAAATCTGGCATTGCTCCTGTTATATAAACATGTTACTTGAGTCTCTTGGTAAAAGTTCATGCTCTTGGGTCCAACAGGTAAAACCTGAGGGTCAGGGTTTCTTTGGGAGGTGAGGATCCACTTGGTTTTTGGGCTCTGGTTTGAGCATCAGTTGGGACTAACAATGGTCTGGGCTTCTCCTGCTCTGAGACAGCTTCCTGGAGCACCTGCTTAGCAGGTAGGGGAAGGAGCATTGGGATTTCACAGTGTTGGAGCCAGCAGCAACTCCCAGACCAGCCACAGGGATTTTGCACAGCCCTTCCCTGTGATCACACCCAAAGGGCTGCAATCACCTCCGGGCTTATTTAGCACATGCCAACAGCCTCCTCTGCTCAGCTTCAGGAGGTAGGAACTCCAAACTCCCTTAGATTGGCAGCAAGTTGGTGTCTTAGCAGCCCTGCCTGGAGCAGGTAGGCTCAGGGCAGACACTTTTCCAAGGGTAGGAGTAACAGGCTGCTGTACCCAGTCACAACAAGGGATCCCTGTTGTAACTCAAACTACAGCCTAAAACATCCTCTCCAGGTTGTTGGGGGTGCCAGCTATGCAATTAGATTTTGGAGAAACAATCAACAGCCCACAGTCCAAAGCAGCAAATTCACAGTTTTCCTCCAGCCCTGTTACAGCCACTCATCACCGTTCAAATCCAAGGAGGGTTTGTGCCCGACCTCAGGCTGGGGGTGTACAAGAACCCTCTAACTACTGTCCCTTAGCCCCAGCTGTGAGCAAACCATCCTAATCCAACAGCACTGGGGGGGCTTTGTTTCTGTTCCCCCTCCCCTTGCTTTGGGATGAGAAGAGCTTTATAAAAGACTTCCGCTTAATCTCCCTGCCAAGCGGACATCGCCGGCTCCTGCCGTCACGTCGTGCTCTGGACACACACAGAGTTTTCTGCCCTGGCTTAAAAAGAGCATTGTTTGCAGAACAGAGCCAACAACATGTGAAAAGGAGAAGAGAGAAAAAAAAATTTTGGAAAAAAAAAAGAGAGATCTGTGATGTTTGCTGGAAGAAAAACCCACTCATTTGTTTGGACAAGGATTCTCAGCACGTACAATCTCAGGAACAAAAGATGATGCTTGTTCTCTGCTGTGTTTGTGGGAAGAGTCCTGTAAATATTATGGGGTGTTTGTGCTGTAGAGCTGATCTCCAGCCCAACCCTCAGAAACTCCCAGCACCCCCAAAATCCCTGCTGAGGGGTCCAGCCCTCGCACAGCCCCATGGATCCGGACCCTGAGCCCTTCTCTTCATATTCAGTAGCACTCTGTTCCAACAGAAGTCACTGCTACAATAAAATTCCTTCAGGAAGAAGTTTTGGGAAGAAGCACGGCTCCATCTGACCTTGCTGGTACTCAACAAGATTTAGGTCAAATATTTTAATTGCCAAGTCACTAATCCCCCACGCTCAGCTCTCCAATATTTGCACATTGCTGCAGACTTACTGCCTTTGGAAGCCTCAGGGGGAAAGGAATAGCAGCTGGATTGATGGGGAAGCAATTCCTGCTGAAACACAGCACTGGATACAACTGCTTGGGATGAATGGCTGTGACTGCAGGGAGAAGGGAGAGGAGAAGGGGGGAGTTGCTGCTCCACCAGCTGCATTTCCAGTTGGATTCAAAGCTCTTCCCACCTTCCCAAGACAGCATTCTTCAGCATCGGAGCACAACTGTCCCAACTGCACAGACAGCACATGAATACACCCTTCAAATCTCCTTCCTCCCATCAGAAATTCAGAGGAAGACAGGCATTTTATTTTGATAAGAAATCAGAGAGTGAAGCAGCCGCGGCGACGCGAGTGCCTGTGAGCATCTCAGAGCCTGCAATGCAGCCACCTCCAGGCTGCAGCTCGCTGACACCTGAGACTCCTTTGGCAGGAACAGGACCAGCAACTGCCTCCCTGCTCCCCAAGGAATTTGAAGAGACGGGGTGTAATTGCCCATGGTGGAATTTGACTCACACACACAGAGAAAAAAAATACTACAGCGGGAATCGCAGCTCCTGGGTCATGCAGGGACAAGGAAGAGGACCCTGAATCACCAAGTTCAGACCCTGCCATCACCAGCTACCATGCTGCATAATCAGGCTTAGAAATACCTTATGGAAATCTTCAAATTAGCTCCATTTTCTACTCCTTGCTGCTGCTGGCATCCTGCTCTGGAGTTGCCACCTGAGCATACTCCACTCCAGGTGTGCCCACCTCAGGGTGGGCTTCCCCACATGTTGGGACACACAGAGCCTCACCTTGGGGCTGGTTTCCCAGTCAGGCACAACAAGCATTAGCTCAGTGACAGCATCTCCAGAGAGGAAAGGAAATGGGGATGGGGCAGTGGGGCATGTGGCATGGTTTTCAGGTCAGAATTAAAAAGACCAATCACATTATCATCTCTCAGGTACAGGAATGGTCTCACTCACTCAAACAGGGCTCAGCAAGACACAGCCCTGGCCCAGAGCAGCGACCTTGCTGCAGCCCTGAGCACAAATGGGAAATTCTGATGAAGACAGAGGTTGCATCATTAAAATGGAGTGAGTTGGATTCTGTCCGTGTATCTACCCCTGCAAATCCCGGACAAAAGATTTTCCAGATTACGTATGCACATTCCTTTCCCTGCTGTCCCATTAAAGAACACACAGTGCCCCTTTCCTAGCGTATACCAGAGCATCACCCCAGGCATGCAAGAGGCAGGTTCAAAGCTTTGGGGCCCAGGGCTATGCAGGGAAGGAGATTCCCTGGAGAAAGAAAAGATTGTGGGGCTTTTCCCCCGCATTTTTCCCATTTTTCAGAGGGGATGTACCTTTGTTTTTATATGGCAAAGGGAAAACTCAGGTTGTGACAGCAGCAGCCCTTTGGATTTGATGCACAGCAAAAGGAGTTGGGTATTTTTCCTTGTCTGCTCCAGGTACTTGAGACACAACAGCGTCTGCTGGGGCATCACACAGACACACCTCATATTCAGTCTCTCACAACTAAGAAGAAAACTTTGATTTTCAGTATTCCTCTTCCTTAGACTCAGTCACACATGAGAGTTTATCCCCGGTTTTGGGACCCAGGAGCATGGAAGAAGCTGTGGATGCTGGGGTACAAGGCTCATCCCCTTTCTTTGCTCCATTGCCCTCACATCTGGCCACTGGGAAGGGAGGTGTTTGTGCAGCTGCTGCCCAAAGCACATCCCATGGAATGCAGGGACAGGTTACAGGGGATGCTGGTCTCTGGAGCAGTTCATGAAACTTCAGTGTGTCCCACAGGGAAAATTATCGAGTGGGAGAGTCAGTCTTCCCAACCCAAAGCCATTAGTTACAAAGCAGGGAAGAGGGCTTAAAGCTCTTATGTTTGAACATGTTAGCTCAGCCCTTTAGGGAACTCCTGATGTGCCAAAGCATCTAATCTCTGGAAATCACTTTTATTCAGCCTTGCTCTGGGTTTTCCTTTTTAATCAACTTAATCTTTATTCATGAGGTATGTTACTGCATTACAGAAACGCCCAGATTCTGAGCATCAGGCTCAGGGAACGGAAATTGAGGAAACTTGGTGTTTGTTCCAGTCAGGGCTTAAGGTCTGGAGCAATTTATCTGGACTTGTGGCAGGCCCTAGAACTCCTCCATGTCCCAGCAGGGAGGAGGAGGAGGAGGAGGAGGAGGAAGAGGAGGAGGGAAACTGCCCAAGTTCTGGGAGGACGAACCCTACACCCCGGGGCTGGCACGTGGTGAGCAGCACGTCTCATTGCTATATTTAATCAGAGAGGTCCCCGCTCACCCAGCCTCAATGATAGAGCCTTTTTCTTATTAAAAAAAAAAATACAATAAAAGATTCTGTGAAATAAAAATAATAAATTAAAGGGATCAAAGAACCGAGCGACCGGCGAGTGACAGCAACATGAAGCACAGAATAAAGGAAGCGTTAATGGGATTTCAAGGGGAGAAGGAGGGCAGGATGAAGGATTTGCTCCCAGAGAGAGCAGAGAGCTGCAGTGCCAGGACCCCATGACCTGTCCCACATGGGATCAGATACTTATCCTGATCCATCTCTCCTCAGACAGAGTCTCATGAGGCAGCTCTAAACGGGGATGTAGGCAGAGCACGGCAGGACAGAGCAGAGTTTGTCAACCAGCACAAGCTCCTGGGAGCAGGCTGGGACACAGCAGTGCTGGCATTGCTGTTTTGGGAAGGCAGGAGAAATTTCAATGTCTGCTTCCCTGGAAGCAGAGGGCCATCATCTGGAGATTGCCAAAAGGGGCTGTCTTAGCAGAACCCCATCCCCACAAATCAGCCTCAGAGCCCCCCCAGTTTCCCCAGTGCAAAAAGCAGCACTCAGCAGCCTGGAGTGCCCTCAGTCTCATCCTCTGAGGATCAGCTCCCCCCCATCATGATCCAAAGGAACTAATGGGATTGTAATTCTTCTAATGAGCTGTAATTAATTAATTACCCTGTTAGCACAAGGGCTTTACATTTTTTGGCAAGCACAGTGCAGTTTTGTAGCTAGAGGGAGGCTCTTCCCCAGCACCATCAGACTCCGATCGTGGCTGCAGACAAGCTCATTCCCCTCCACTTCAATCTGACACAGTTCCCTTTGGGAAAGAACCTTGGAAGCAGCCACACAGCTCACAGTTCTCTCCCAAATTACAGACAACCAAGGCACAGACATTCATTCAGAGGGATCACAGACATCTCCTCTGTCAGCCCCTCGAGAACATCCATCCCCTCTGGCAAACTTAACCAGGCAAACACACCATGGGCAGAGAGCAAGAGATACCGAGACCCTCCGTGGTCCCTGCAGAACAGGAATATAATGTGGGAAATTCCAAAATGCACTAAGAATGAAGCCAGAGCTGTGTTTGATCTGTGTTGCTCAACACAGCAGCCCTGGGATGCTCAGATCCATGCTGCAGCCTTCTGCATGCCCGGGATGCAGGATTGCACCCCTGCACAGCAGCCACCTCTTCCAGCTTGGCTTCTCCATTACCTCCACACTTAATAATTAAAGCATCAGTGTAAAGGCATTAAAGTTTCAGGGACTGACACGTTCAGAGCAAGATGAAGGGCTTGGGGATAAGGCAAGTGCTGAACAGCTCAGTCCATGAGAAGCAGGTCCCTGCCCCTCTGCCCCCACGGACCTATCCTTTTCTCCTCACAAATCCTTTCTTCCCAGATCTGCTTTCCAAGAGCATCCACTCCAGACTGTAGGGGAGATTTGCTCATCATCAGGTGTCTCTAAAAAAAGTCCTAATAGAGGGGGGCTCTTCCCAGGGAGTGTGGCTTTTTATAGAGCACAGGGCTTTGCGTGGAGCCAGCTCCGAGCAAGGGTTACGAGGTACCTTTGGCTGGCTGTGGAGGCGGAACAGGAGGGCTTTCTGCAGGAGCAGATGGAGCTGCCATGCCTGGGAGCCAGCCCAGCCCTGCTGCAGTGACAGACTGTCCCACACCACCTCCCCCAAAGATGCTGCACTAAGACCCCCTTGAGGGAGCTGGGGGAGGCACCGAGCACAGGAACAACTCATCCCCCACCACCAGACCCCACACCAGGCAACCCTTGCCCAGCATCCAACCCACCCTGCTTGTTTCCTCCTATTTATAACCAGCAGGCTGGGGAGGATGATGCCATTCCTCTCATTAGGTTGAGCTGGGCAAGAGTACACCATCTTCCATCTAATACTCACACCAATTAAGCTAATTGCTAATACCCCTGAGTAGCTGATGCTGGTCCCCTGATCACATAGCCCAGGGGTTCTGGGTCCCTCTGCATTTGGGGGATATGAGCCCCTTGAGTGTAGGATGGAATCCCTCAGACAAAACTCTTTAGACATATTATTTGGTCCTTAAAAACCACTGAATCCAACCAGAACCCATAAGGTCAGGAACAGAGCTCACCCCTCCATGGAGCAGTAGAGATTTGGGGTTGGTGGAGCCCTCCCCATGTGGTAGCAAGGCCAGGAGAGATTTGGGGCTGAGAATGCAGTCAGGAGTGCTCAGACAGCCCCTTCCCTTCCTGCATCTCCTGCAGAAATGAAATGCAGTTTGGATTTGGAAGCGTGGATGAGCGGGGCCATCTGAGCCCAGGCTGTCACCGGGGGCTGGGTGTGCCAGGTCATCAATCCTCCTGTGACACTGCCCGGGCCCGGGCACAACTGAGCATTACCTTGATTAAAAGAGATGGGTGAATGCAGCACTTGGTCCCAGCAGCCTCCCAGGAGAGCCAGGCAGGACTGTCCCTTGTCATCAGCTCCCTGAAGCACAGGTGACAGCAGGACCCTGGTGGGTCCCCAGCCACCCGCCATCTGACACTCCCAGGACCAGCCCTCCTTGCCAGGCAGCCAAAGGTTGTTTCACTCATTAATCCCGCATCTGCTCCTCTGAGGATGCTCCTGCTGTTTCAAAGCTTCCCCTGGTTTGTTACCTGCCTTTTCAGGCTCTGCAGACACAAAGGACCCTGTTCTTTATGTGATGCCACCAACCAGGCGCACCAGCACCCCTGGGTACAGCCCTGGACTGGGTCTAATGATGCCACAGGTCACCCTTTTCTTCTGCCCCCAGGTCATTGTCCCAGTTTCCAGCCTTGCTTCACTCCTTTTGTATTTCAAAGAGATTTTTGGAGAAGTTTCTTTCATGGCAATATTTTCATAGAATCCCAGGATGGTTTGGGTTGGGAGGGACCTTAAAGATCACCCAGTTCCAACCCCTGCCATGGGCAGGGACACCTTCCACTATCCCAGGTTGCTCCAAGCCCCGTCCAACCTGGCTGTGAACACTTTCAAGGGTATAAATGTGATGCACAGGGATGTCCTGCTGCAAGGTCACCTTTCTCCCAGACTGGCCCCATTTGTTCTGGTCCCTCTCCTTCACATCTCTGGAAGCTGCAGCTGACTCCCACAGGGACCCTTCCCAGGTCCCTTGTCCCAACTGTGCTGTTCTTGCACCTGCTTTAGTTTGCTGAACACTAAATATTTTATTTATTACCTCTCTGGAAAGTTACTGGGGAGACTTCCCAGAATAGGAAATAATCAGAGCTGTGAGCTGCTCCTGGGGGGGTGCACCAAGCCTGGGGATGGCTCCAACCAGCTCTTTAGGTGTGCTTTGAATGTCCTTTTTTATATCATCATCGTTATCCCTTTTGATTTGGGTCTTTAACCAGCCACCAAGTGCAGCTTCAGTAGCACTGCCAAGATCTTCCCAGCCACAGGGAGGCTGGTGATCTCTGGGGCTGCTTGTCCACCCTTGATCCACCTCTGCATTTTTTGGGAATGTGGTGCTCATCCCCCAAGCATGGCATGGGGCTCTGGATGTCTGAGGGACATCCAGCAGCAAGGATGGGTGCAGGGAGGAGAAGCCAGGCTGGTGTCCCTGAGCGTGGTGGCCCCGCAGGCTGCCCCAGCTCCCCGTTCCAGGTGTCAGGATGATAAAGGCGAGCCCAGCTCTCCGGAGCAGGCGCAGCACCCGCAGCTCCTGTAATTAATGGCCCCGCCAGCACTTCCCTGCCGGGCCATGAATAAAACATCCTTGCTGAGCACCCAAACTTTGAAAAATCTCTCTCTTTTTTTTTTTTTTTCCCTGTTAATTATATTTGTTGGGACACTGTGCTTTTGTTATTGTCTCCTCCTGCTTAATCTGAGGGGTGGAAGTGAGTTTGGGGCTGCTTCTTTCAGACTGGCATCCTGTTTCCCAAAGGGATGGCATAACTGCCAGGGAGATTTCCCACCCCCCAAATTCCCTTCCCTCCCTTTGGGAAAGGGTTCACCTCTGCATCTTCAAACCTGCTGGATCTCTAGATTTGTTACAGCCGTTGAATTTTTTGGCATTTCTGGGTCTTTCAGCATCCAAAACCCCCTCTGGAAACCAGCCTCTCCAGACCCTTTCCATCTTGCAAATGTTTTTGCTGCATATCCAGGCTATGAACATGGAGCTCTCTATTTCCCTCATGAAGATGGGACTGTCCCTTGTCCCTGACCCCCTTAGTCCAGAGTAGGAAGGACAAGACAGAGGGGCATGTAAGCCAAGGGAGCCCAAGCACTTCAGATTAATTCCTGGCATGAGTTTCAGCACACCTCCCTGTCTCGGTTTCCCCATTTCTCTATAAAATCCTCAAAAGGCAGTGGAGGATTTTCCCTACCTGTCTTTGCTAGCAGATGCTCACAGGGCTGGGAACAGCTCAAGGAGAGAGAAGAGGCTGCTTACAGCTCTCAAACCAGACCCTGAACATTTTCCTCTGCCTTCCCACCCTCCCATGTCTTAGATCTGTATTTCCTCCATCCCAAATAACAGCTTATCATACCCATCCATGTCCTGCCTGCAGGAGGCAAAGATTTACACTCCTGAGTGATTTTGGGAGGCTGAGCCCATGTTTGTACCACAAGTCAATCCCACCCCACAGCTCCTGCAGGGAGAGCAGCTCCCATCACTTCTTGGCTGGGGCATGGGAGCGATGTCTGAGCAGGAGAGAGATGCTGCCTGCACATATCCAAGTCTGAGCATCTCCCTCTGTGGAGAAAGGTGAAATTCCACCCCAGCTTTGCTGGCTCTGATCCAGGAGCTGCATTAGCAGGGCTTCGTCAGGTCAGAATCAGACTCAAAGCCAGTTACTGCTGTTGCAGAAGCATCTCAGCCACCCAAAGTGCTGCAAGGGAGGATGATTCCCTGCCCTGGGAGCCTGGGCAGAGGCACCAGGAGCTGAGCTCAAGGCTGTGCCATGCTGGGACACTGCAGCACAGTCCCCTTGCAGGTGGCAACAGCCAGGGCTTGCATTTCCATAATTCCCAGCTGGTTTTTAGCTGTGGTTCTGCAGGTCCTCTGGGGCTGGGTACCACAGCTCTGCCCACACCATTCCCAGACGAGGGGGACTTTCAGCAGAGGCCAGGGCACTGGGACACAGCAATTTCCTGCCTGAGCAACAAGCTCTTTGCTGCTCACCAGATCCTCTGCCAGCCAATTTTCTCTCCCTGGGCTCCTTCCAACTCGGCAGCTCAGCCCCAGCATGGCACAGGGATGCAGCCAGCAACCAGCACTTCCAACCTGTTTGGGATGGATGCAGCACTGGCTCAGCCCAGCCACCTCATCCTGCAAGGTGCCTTCTCCTTGCCTTGCCTGTCCCAGTGGGCTTGTGGCTCCTCTGCCTGTCCTGCTGTGCTTCTGAAGGTCCTGGAAATGTTCTGCTCTTGGTGAGATCTGGGCTGTACCTCTTAAAAGGTGGAGTGGAAGTGCTTGAAGTGCTCTCAGAGGGAAGAATTGGCACCTCTAGCACTGGGAAACAAGAGTTGCATCCACTTGTACAGGCTAAGGAGGCTTCCTAGGTTTTTTAACTAGGGGTCCTGCAGAAAAAAGGGATCTTCTCCTGGCTTTGTCACTACAGTAAAAGCCTAAAGCAAATAAAGGTAATCGATTCTGCCAAGGTGGAGAGGAAGTAAGGAGAGAAAAATGACAGTAATCTCAACGGGACCACGAAAAATCCCCTGGTGCTCTTCAGCAAAGCAGAAATCAGCAGGAAGATTTGCAGCTGGGCTGGAGGCTGGGACTCAGATCTGCTGCTGAGGTTTTGCATGGTCTTGGGTGAACAGCTTCATCTCACCCCATCCTGTTTCCCTGTCTGGGAAGCAGGGACAGTCTTGATTGCCCAGAAAAAAAAATCTCCATTTAGTGGTGGCTGTGAGGCCCTTTGAGATCTCCCAAAGAAGGGAGAAGCCATAGGGAGGCAGAGTGGGGCACGACAGGGTAGTGATGTGATCCATGCTGCTTTCTGCACCAAACTCTTCCCTCAGATCCTTTCATCAGCCTCAGTTAATTGCTCATTTGATGTCCCCTGAGACATCAGTCCCCACCAAAGCCAGCCTCGTGCCACCACACCAAAGCCAGCAGATTCCCTCTTGAGCCAGAGATTTTTATAAAGGCAGTGAGATCAGGACCTCTAAATAAAAGCAAAGCACACACAGGGCACATCAGATGAGTCTTTGTGAAGCTGGACCATGTGATGGCCAAGGCCTCACTTCAGTGGGGTCAAGGTGAATCCTTCCCTGCCTGAGGGTCCCAGGGCACCTCCCTTCATCTCCACAGAGATGAAAATCAGCCTTCCCCCCCTGGAGCCATGGCAAGGGCTGGGCTTTGCTGGGCACTGCTGCCAGGAGGCATCCAGCTTTCTCAAGCCCTCCTAACACAAATAAAAAAGAGGGATTTGAACCAGCCAACAAAGATGGACCCGAAGCAATCCCAGAGGGAGTATATTTTTATAAGCCAGGGCTATAAGAGAAAGGGCAGGAAACCTGACCCATCACAAATCACTCTCCTGTCACTTGCTGTAATCTAGAAATGCTCTATTAAAAACAGGAGCAGCCCCAGCTGCCGGCAGTGAAACAGAATCAAGGCCAGGGAGGAGGGCAGCTCGGGTTGGGATCTGGCTGCCAGGTAGGTGGAAGTCTCTGAGGCTGGGAAGTGCTGCTCTGCTCTCCTGTAGTTTATAAATAAATGGAGCTGCCCAGTTCCATGGCATCTGTCACCTGCAGCCAGCAGATGTAGGTGGGGGATACATCTCACTCTCTGATGGCTGGCTGGACTCAGTCACAAAAGGGCTCAGGGCACAGCTCCATGTTTCCAGTTTGTCCCCAAAAATGCACTCCCTGGGCAGGGCAGGGGCAGGCAGGGCCCTGAGTTCCCAGTGAATTGGATCTGGTGCTAACAGGGTTGGGAAGTTGCCTCCTCTTCCTTCAGCTGTGACCATGGTGCTGTGAGCCTCTGTGGCCACCACTGCAGCAGAAAACATCAGCTAACAGTGATTCACCTGAAAAATGAGGTTCTGGAGCAACAGGAGTACTTTGCCAATTCAGCACAAACTGAGGCAATAATTACCAGGGGAGCAAAAATAACTCAAGGGTATTGAAACACTTGAGGACTTCAAAAAGTTTTTTTTCCTTGGGAGATGCAGATTCCCATTTCCTTGGAGGTTTTCTGGGTGAGATCTTTGACAGCATTTTGACATTTTCCATGTCCAAACCTGGCTGCTGTGATCACAGGGCATGGAGCAGCTCAAGAGGAGGCAAGAGAGGAGTGAGAGTCTCCTCCCTCCCCTCTTCCCTGGCTCCATCACAAAACCTATTTTCTTATGTCTGTCTCCCTTGACAAAACCAAATGTCCTGGGCCACCTTCACCTCCAAAAGATCTGGTGGTCCCAGGAATCTCCTGGACATGGAAAAAGCCTGGAGCAGGGCGTGGTGAGGTGCCCCCACCCCAGCCCCCTGCTGCTCCCTCCTCTGAGGGCAGTGCACACCAGCTTGCTCAAACAAAGCCCATCTGTGCAGATTAATTACCAGACGATGTTTGCTCAGTTGCAGAAGCTGATTGGGTGGTGAAAGTTTAAACAGGATGGAGAAGGGAGAAGGGAGCACGGTGTCCTAGAGATGAAACTCGTGCCTCGTGGGTCCCACCCAGAATCAGATCCTCATGGCAGCACCCCTTGAACCCTGGACACTGTGAGCACCTCACTGACACAGACACAGAGGGTGGCATCCCCAGAGAGCTACCAGCCCCAGGACAGCCTGCCCTGCAGGTTACAGGGGACACAAAATGACCTGTCCATACACTGAGAGCAAAATCCCTGTCAGTGACCAAAAGTCCAGGCAGTCCTGTCAGAGACAGCCCAGTGTGCTGCAAACAGCCCCCAGGAACACCCATGGAAAAGCCTGTGGTGAGATGGGGAAGGACAGAGCAAAGAAATCCCTTTGCAGAAACAGTTCTACAAAAACAGACACCTGCTCTGGCCTTGCTGCCCAGCTGGGAAGAAAAGCCCTGCTTGGGGTTGGAGCACATTGCTGCACCCCGAGCTAGACCAGGAAACCACCCTGAGTCCCTTCAAGCACCAAGGTAACCCCCAGGACACCACACCCACTCTTCCCTTCACTGCTGGGGGCAGATGAGGAGCCCAGGAGAAAAACACACAGATTTCCTCCTAACGCTTCCAAGTCCCATGGGAGATGCTGGTTCATCCCCTGAGTGTCTGGAGCACTTCCAGCAGATGTGGACTGCTGTAGATCACTGCTTTGAATCTCCAAATGATCCTTCCTGGCAATCCAGGAGCCTTCTGGGCCTCAGTGGGAGATGAAACAAGGCTGGAGCAGCTGCATACGCTCACCCAACCCATCCCACCCCACCCCACCCCAACTCATCCCCCAAGACTCACACTCAGTCAGCTCCTGAGACAGCTCCTGGAGCTCTCCTCCTGCTCCTGCCTCCCAAGCACTGGTGGAGGAAGATGTCACCTCTTTGGAGCCAGCCCTCACCACCTTCTTCTGCTGCCAGAGCCTAGAGGAGACCACCACATCTCCATTGCTCCCCTGGGCGAGGCTGAGGAGCCGGGGAACATCGGCAACTCCGAGAGGACGTTTCCCCACAGATGGATCCAGAGCAGGGAAAGGACTGGGGAAGGTGGAGAACCTGCCTCCAAGCCAGCAGTGCTTGCTCAACCACTGGTTAGTGGCTCCACAGGAAACACCTTGCCATGCTCACCTGGAAAGACATGTTCCTAGTGAGGCAAGGCTGTCAGTGGGCAGGGAGTGGACGGGAGGCTGCAGGAGATCCACCCCTTGGCACATGCAACCTGCTCTTGGCCACAGCTGGTGAGGAGAGGAGGCTGCCAGCAAGTCCTTTGTGCAGGATGGGGTCTGCTGTGGCCATTCCTAAAGGCAAAAAGGGCTTTCTCACCCAGGACTAATCCAGCCTGGGCTTGCTCCAGTGTAGCTCTGGTATCTGATGTTCTAATACACCTTCATGCTCCTCAGTTTTATTTTAGACTGAAGCTGTGAGGTCACACATGAGGAGAAATGCTTCTCCCTACCCATTCCTGAGCTGCTCCAGGACCAGGATCTGCAGGATCACAGCAGGCTCCAAGTCCAAGTTATGGCTGGTTAAAACCAACAACAAAAATGGATGAACTGTGAAGATGTGTTCGAAACCAGGTTGGACGGGGCTTGGAGCAACCTGGGACAGTGGAAGGTGTCCCTGCCCATGGCAGAGGGTGGGAATGAGATGATCTTTGGGATCCTTTCCAACCCAAACCATTCCATGATTAATTCAGTTGCTCTAAAGTTTGCTTGACCTTTAGGGCGTGGACAAATCCTGGGGCTGTTGGGAGGCAAAGGTAAGTGCTGGGAAGAGCCCCAGGCTTCACCATAAACCCATCTGGACACTTCAGCACTAGAGAACCTCCCAAGAAAGCTGGCTGAAGGCATCACAAAGGGCTGGGGACAGCAGAAACCTGGGGCAGGAGGTCGGGACAACATTGTACCCAAACAGGTCTTGCCTACTTTGTGGAGAAAAACCCAAACCTGCCTGTTACAGTCATGGCAGAGCTGCTGGATGACATGGAGTAGCCACCCAGGCTTGTCCCAGCATGGAGCTCCTCCATGGCCACCTTCTTGCTGCCAGCTCTTAGGGACAGGTACTGGATGTTGTACTGGATGTGGAGCCCACAGCTCCACAGCTTTGCCATGAACCTTCCTGGGAGCAGAGGGCATGGTGGAAGGCTCCATGGTCTGGCAGCAGAAGGTTACTCAGAGTAAAAGCATGTGCTCGTGTGTCATAAAAACAAACACTGCATCCTCCTCCCACCACAGTGCCCACAGAGCCGGGCGGGATCTCCAGTGCTCACACAGCCATGCCATCACACCCCTCCAAGGTGGCTCCACCACCTCCCTCAGAGCAGGGGCATGGGCTGGAGGAGAGGAGCTCCACATGGACATGCCAGGAGCCATCACATCCCGAGGGACAACTCTCCCAGCTGGCACCAGCCTTACCTTGTGACATGGCACATGCCATCCTTTCCCCTGCTGTGTCGTGGTGGTGACAGATGCCCAGAGCAAAGCAGCACAGCTCCACTGTCATCAGGGACACAAAGTCCCTGCCCATGATGAGGGGGTTGGGACTAGATGATCTTTAAGGATCTTCCAACCCAAACCATTCCATGATTCTGTGAATCAAAGTCATTTTGCAAAGGCTGGTCTCACCCTCCCAGGTGTTGGGTACTTTCCATGCATAGACCCCTCTTCAGATACTGTTTCAAACAGCTTCTGGGTGGCTGAAGAAGGTCCACATCATTTGCCTTCCGACATCTCCATGAGGCCACATGCCTGCTCTGGTGCAGAGCTGTGGCTGCTCCATGCTCAGGAAGGCTGAGACATTAAGTGGGAAAACACTGATTTTTCAAGGGACTGCAACAACACAGGAGAAGCAGAAGTCAGCTTGGGAGAGCTGCAGCTCAAAAACCAAGCCAGGAAGTATTTCTTTCCAGCCACACATGAGGGAAGGGGAGGAGGAGAACCAGGTGAACCTCGGGATGAAGCATCATCTGCCGCGTGGCTTTGCAGGATGTCACCAGATTTCACAGCCCTGAAACGGAGATCTCTTGTTTGTAAACACACAAGGGTGTCTGCTGAAATCAAAGGGCTGTGGGCTCAGGGTGAAACACTCCCATAGCCATGAGTCAATCTGAAGCATTGCTGTGGACAGGAAGCTGGTGAGTCACAGATCACAGCCAGGCTGGAGGTGACCACCCAGAATATCCCTGTTATTTATAGCCACAACACTGATATGGGCAGAGAGACCCCAGCAGCTGCCCCCAGGCAGGGACAGCATGATGCATTCCCAGCACAGCACCTCCCGGGCACCTACTGCCCTCATCTCCTGAGTCCCCAGCCTGGATTCCCAACCCAGAGCTGGTGTGCTGGATGTGCCCCCTTCACCCAGCTAACACTCTCCATCCAACAGCCAGTCTGTGCTAAAGCCATCCCTGCCAGCTGCCTAAACACAGAACTCCCCAAGTCTCTCCCTCCATGGGTACTGCTCTTGGAAAGAAACATATGGTAGAACAAACATAGAGTTTGCAGAGGGATTTCTTACATAATTTATCTGCAAATCAAGTGGCACTAAGGAGATACAGGAGCTCTTGGATGAAGCCTTTCTTCCACCTTGAAGGTTTGGCTTTGCTGGCTTTGCCTGGATGGCTCAGGACTTTCCTCCCATCTCCACAGCTAGCCTTCATCCTCAGACTCATCCTCCATCCCCCTCTGCACCCTCACTGGAGACATTTGGGCTGTGCCTCACCAACGGGGCCGGAGCAGCTGTGAGCACAGCATGCAGAGCTGGGGGCCAGCAGCAGAGCTTGCCAAGAGATCCGAGGAAGGGCTGGTTGTGAGGAGCTGCCCTTTGCTTCATGCCTCCCTTCTGACTGCGTGGTGAGCTCAGCCAAATATCATTAAAGGTTTATCCACACGCTGATCAACTGATTTGCCTTCAAAGCCAGAGTGAGATTGGTCTCCGCGGGGAGAGGTGGTGGATGTTGCACCATCTTCCAAGACAACAGAGGATGTGCAGGCACTCCGAGCTCACTTGGCTGCAGAGATTGGCCAGGACATTCTGGAAAGAAGTGGCAATGCCTTCAAAGTGGAGAATGGGTTGATAAGAGGGGAGTGGGGAGAGACATTTTAGCTCCTACTGGGTAATTATCACTCGTGGAAAGCTGAGGAGTTAGCTGGTGGGAGGGAAATTACAACCTATCATAAAACCAATCTCTCCCAAAATCCAGTCTCTTCAGTGCTCAGGAGTGTTTGGTCTGGTTCCAAGGCTCAGCTTCTGGAGGAGTTGGGAGAGGTCCCTCGACAGAGCTCCAACCCTCTGCAAAGCAGACACCACATCCCTTTTGTTCAGAGGAGCACAAAAACGGGGCGCGCGTCAGGTGAGGGCTGAGGGAAAACAAACGGCTTCATTCAGGAGAACCAGTCCTGGTGAGATGAGAAGGGACTTAATTACAGTAAGTCCCTTTACAGCAAAACTGCCAGGTGCTAAAAGACTTTTTAATTTAGCAGAGAAAGGCAGATCAACGCCAAGCATCTGGAAGCCAAAGACAGAGAAAATCCAATTAAAAATCAGGCAATGCTGCGAGTAGAACAAGCTATGAAGTGATGGATTATTCATTCCACGATGTCTTCAATTCAAGAAAGGGGCAGAATAATCGATCCTTCCAGCACTACATCTGTTGATGATGAACACTCCAGCCCAACTTTTGGGAGCGTGCACATTCCACTGCGAGAGCCAGGCCCCGACTTTGGCAAAATGCAAAGTTCCCATGGATGATGGAGGACAATCCACCAGCCCTACTAGGTAAGTTGTTTTATGCTTGGAGGCATTAATAACCCAGAACTAGCAGCCAACTCCATGGAAACCAACTGGTAGTCAGTGACAAGTTCTCCTGTTGCTATAGGAACAGGGCCCAAACAAATAAAAATTACCTATAATTTCTCCTCCCCAAAGTTCTCGCACATTACATTTCCATAGCAACTAATTAGCTCATTATTGATCCAAACCAAACCAGTGGAGGTGTGAACCAAGCCAGTGGACCAGTGGAAGTGCCCAGCTGCCATGCCCAGTTCCATCCTCTCTCATGGTGAGCTGTGATGAGCCTTTAAGGTGGTTTATGTTGGATTTGAGAGGAAAGACTTGAACACAAGCAGCTGGGGATCTCAGAGATGGATTCCTTCATGCCTTCCCCAGGATACCTCTGAGACAAATATCACTTGCTCCCTTCTATTTCTAGCTGTCACCTTACACCTCAGTTTCTTTTCCTCGTCATTCCTTTCCAGACTCCCCCCATCTCCTCCAGGCCTGGAGCTGCTCTGTTGGACACCTGCTTGTCTTGGCAATGTTCTCTCATCCTTCTGGCCGGGATATTCGAGTCTCTTGGCTTGTTGCTATCTCTCCTGGACCAAGTCAGCACAGTGCAGGGTCCTAGCAGGAGTTCCTCTTTCCTCATGTACACTCACAGCTGCAGCCTTCCCTCCTTCTCTGGCAGTTCACTGTCATAGATTTCTTCTGTCTCCACCCCTGGAAGTGTTCAAAGACAGATTGGATGTGGTTTGGAGCAACGTGGTTTAGTGGAAGTTGTCCCAGGGGTTGAAACTGAATGATCTTGAAGGTCCCTTCCAACCAAACCATTCTGGGATCCTCTGATCCAAGGAGATTGGGTGCATTAAACCACAGGGCTGTACCATGCAAACAGCAATGAGGAAAATTAGCCACAGCCACCTGCTTGATGGGAAAAACTGCTGTAACACCTAAACCAAGGGAAACAGAGCTGGGGAAGGTCAAGAAGAGTCCAGGCAGAGCAGGTCCACCAACCTCTGTCCTGGGAACCTGCAAATTCAGTGCAAGGCTTGTGGTCTTCTGCAATGGCAACACCACACCACAGCCCTACAGAGATCAGGGTTGGGTTGTGGACCCTCATCTTCTCTTCCCCACGTGCCCTGGGGTCAGCAGCACTGGCACTGGAATGGGGGACACATGTCCCTCCAGCATCTCAAGGGAGAAGTTGAGGTCATGATGGGAAATACTGTTTTCATCCCAATCTGAGGGGGAATTCCTGGTGTCTCAGCATATCCAAGGCCTTCCCTGCTGTGCCCAAGCCCCTGCCAAGGACCAAGGGATGGAGGGGAGGCTGCTGCTTGCTCTTCCCCTCCTGTTTCATTATCCCCAAAATCACACACACAACAAACATGAAGCATGTTTACCCCATGAAGCACTCGCTGACAGAAAGGCATCTGGAGCAGAGGGCAGCACAGCTCTACAAGGAATATTCCCCCATCCCAGGGGCTGCACTTCCAGCTGAATTTGTGTAAATTACACATGAATCCCCCTAATTAATTGCTGCCATCCGCACACGTGCGTGAGCAATGGCAGATGTGCAGAGAGCTGAGCCACATCCCTCCACAGGCTCCAGGCAGGGCGGGATGAGGCCAAGCTGGGTACCAGGAGTGCTGGGGGATGCTGGATTTGCTCCAACCTGCACCAAGGTGGAGGGCTTTGTCAAGGAAATTGCCTTTTTTTTAACCAAAACCAACAGAACGTGCAGGGTTCAGCCCCCACTGAGACATTCAGTTAATTCATCCATCCCCAAAATGTGATTTGACCCCAGAGTGTCACTTCCCCAGTGTCTCACAAGGACCAAGTGGCCTCACACAAGCCCCTGTCTCTCCTCCCTCCTCCACCAGCCCCGTTTCCACGTCTCCCATGGGAATCTGATTATCAGCAAGATCTCTGCCACCGTCAGATGTGATCAAAACCACAATTCAATTAAATTTGATTGGATTGAAAGCAGAGGGTTTCAAGGAGACAGGCACGTACACCCAGGGCGGGAGGCCATTCCCCAGGAGAGCAGGCTGGGATCTGTAGGATCTGCAGGATGATCACCCCAGGTGAAGGAAAAGCCAGGATGCAGCTCTGACCCTGGGATGAACTCCATCCTTTGGGGGCAGGAGCCTTTGCCAAGTCACTCCTCCTCCTTCTGATGGATCCTGGATAGAGTAAGGTGAGCCCAACCTCCTGAAGACACTTTTAATTCTTTCTCATCTTCTGAAATCAAATAAAATTCTAAATGAGAAACTTTGTCATCTGAGTAACAGAAGAGGAAAAAAAAAAAACCCAACCAAACATGCCTGGAGATGAAAGGGAATTGTAGATGGATATTTCATCTCTTGCTCTTGTAAGGAACGTGAACATAAAAAAAGGGAGAAACAAACAAAAAATCCCAGACACGGTTAATGAGCTTTGCATTTAAATGTGCCACCAATGTCAGTGCACAGACAGTCCCTCCAAGGTCCCACGTTCCTGCTCACCCCAGACAATGGGTGTGGGACAGCCTCGGAGCAAACATTGGGTGAGATTAAATTCCACTGGTGTTTAGTAAATAAAACATTCATTTCAAGAAATCAGGAAAAAGTTTGTTAAATATTTTAGTACATCTGGTCTCCCCACCCGTACGCGGCCTTACAAAATGTTTTGCATATTTATTTTAGCATGCACTAGATTTATTTAAAAATAGCATCACCAGCACTGGAAACAGCCCACTTGCTTTTCATCTAGATCTTTGCATTGAATCAATGAATCCAAAATTAAACAAGGTTGGGTGAACTAAATCTATACAAGGACCTATTTGCTGATCAATACAGGGATGGATGCCTGGGATCTCGTTGCTGTGTGAAATATGAGGACTTACGAGAGAGAAATTGCTTTTGTTATTATATTTTTAAAAAAAAATCAGATTTAATCTCCCCACATAAAAAAATTATTTATCGGAGAGATGCTTGGTCCTAAATAATTCATGCTGGTTGTATAGTACCCAGAAGACAGAAGACTCCTGTCTTCCATTCCTAATGAGAGGGAAAAACACCTCAAATACTTTTCTTGGATTCACTTTCATCACTGCAGGGAGATTAAATTCTACTTGGCTTTCAGAGGGTGTCCTCCCCCAGGGGAGCAGAGCCCCCCAAATCACAGAGAAACCACAACACACTGTGTATGGAAGAAGAAGAGCATCAGACATGTCTGGAGACCAAATTTTAGTTACCAGTGAAAGACACCTGGCTCTGGTGTTGAGGTTCAAGGTATGACTTTGGTGACCAAGGAGCCAGAACAAAGAAGGGTCTCCTGGAGAAGCTATCTCAATATAAAGAATATGTTTTTAATATGATATATATATATATATTTATATATATAGGCCATAAAATAAATTCAGCCTCTCCAAAACAGGATAGGGGTGGAACCACCCTGGGGCCACTAAGCACAGAGCCCCCACCAAAGTGGAGCTGGAAGAAGCACAAAATCAACCCAGGCCACCCTATCTGAAGAACATGGCAAACACAAGCTGTAATCATCAGTGGAAGTCTCCCCTGGCCAAAAACAGGAACAGAATTGGGGCTGAAGTACATGAATTTGGGGGGGGGAAAAAAATTGGCCTTTTAGCCCATCTTGGGCACAAAATTTGGGGCTGGCTTTGGGAAGTGCCTTGCATGGCTGTTTTATCAGCCAAGTCCTTTTCTCCTAAGCCTGCTGCAGGAATTGATCCACCGAGGGTTGTACCTGCTCTGCTCTGAATAAATCTGCATATCAGCCGCTTCCATGAATGAAAAATGCATGCACCGGTAAATCTGAGGTGAAAAAATACATCTGTTGTCAGCAGCCTTTTCCCTTTTTTTTTCTTTTCTGCTTTTCTCTTCCACAAGTTTCATTAAGAAGAGACACATCAGCTGTGATAAAGTTGACACCACCAGCTCACTAATTGCTCCGGACGCTTCCCTGTTGCTTTGACAATGGATCGCTGCAGAAATGCCCGCCCCAGGCGGGCAGGGAGGGGTAAAGTCACCTCCCTAAGCTAATTCTGGGAGGAAATGTGAGGAGGTTGCAGAGGCCACGGCAGGGAATGTCCCCAGGCTGTGGTGAGAATGGGGACACGGGGGTGGCAAGGGTGTCCCATGAGCCCTGTGAGGTGCCAGCAATGGATTCGGGTCCTGCAGGGCTCCCAATGGGCTTCCCCTGAAGGAGAGGAGGAATGAAAAATAGCTGCCCCTGGCCAGACACATCATGGATCCCAGGGGCAAAATTGAAGGAACCATCCCAGCCCCAGCTTCACCTTCATCCACCTGAATCATCCAGCCCTTCTCCAGATCAGGAGCTGGGCAAACCCAAAATGAGTTTGGGCTCGTTGCACTCAAGCTGTTTGCATCCCCACTGGAAGGGCTCCATGGTGGGAAGGGTGCAGAGGGACCCAGTGCTCAGCCCCCACTCACAGCTCAGATGATTTCAGCCCTCACCATGGGCATGGCAAGGCTGGTCCCAGCAGCCAGCTCCCCTCGGGATGCCAGGTGGGACAGTGACAATGCCAGTGCCCCTGTCCCCACACTGTCCCTGTCCTGTCCCTGCATGGCCCACAATCAGGTTGGCAGCTTGCAACACACCCAAGCACGCTGCAAAGAGGCAACAGCTGCTTCCTGCTGGCCCAGATCGAGGATTTTAATTAAGGAGAAGATTTGGGGGAATAAAGGGGAAGATCTGTCACAAAGCTGTAATTAAAGAAACTCAGGGTGGGGCAGGATGATGAGAAAGGACATGTCCTGCTGCTGCTGGGGCCCAGGGAGGGCACTGAAAGGGGAGTGGGGACCCCCCATCAAGGACCTGTGGGGGTGGCATTGCCCTCCTCCCTGAGGGGAAGGATCCCCCAAATGTAGGTCACAGAGGCTGCTCTGCACCCCCAAAAACAACCTTCCAGTCTCGGCTGAGGCTCCCCACAGGGCAACCAGGTGCTCCAGCCTACAGCGAACCCAAATCCCCGTGGATTTCACTCTGAGTTATGGCAAAGGTGGAGGAGAAGCCAGAGGATCCTCTCAGCTGAAGGTCCCGACCCCAGCTCATTCCCTCTATGCCAAAAGGGGCCAGGTCCAGAGCCCAGGAAACCTTTGGGAAATGGGGTACAGTCACCAGAATCCCCAGGCCACTTTGGGGCTGTTCGGAGAGGCTCCTGAAAAGAGGCACGACGTAAGTTTCAAAAACAACCCCTCAACACCTATGAAAAACACTGGGGTGAGAAGACAAGCTGGAGGCACCACTGCCTGAGAAATCCCAATGCCATCCCTACACCCCACACCAGCACAGCCCTGGGAGCCACCAGTACCTCCGCACCTTCCCCCAGGCTCCCAAAATTCCAGCCAACAGCGCTGCCGAGCACTCCCGCCCGGCTCTGTGGGGTGTGTGCCCGGAGCCGTGCAGAGCCAGCCCGTATCGATTCACGGCAGCTGCCGGGTATTTACAGAGCCATTTACGAGCCGGCGAGCACAGAGCATCCCTGGGGCTCCCGTTGCCGGGGATGGGGCAGCAGCACAGGAGAGCCAAACACCTCCTGCCACAGCCAGGGCTTCCCGGCAGCGTTCCCAATCCACAGGCACATCCCGGGGGACCCTCAGGATCATTCATCAGCTCCTCATTGCCGGCACAGAACGAGACCTGTTGCAGGCGGTGATATTGTGCAGAGCCCGTGGGGAGGGTCGGGATGACCTGGGAGACGCTAATTAATTGCCTCGCTGAGCCGAGCAGCCACACAGCATTCGTGGCATTCGGGGCAGCTTCGGACCCAAGCCAGAGCTTTTGTCTGAAACCTTGGGGTTTATTTATGAAATCCCAGCTTCAATCAGAGGAAAGGAGTGCATCACTCGAGGAGAGGACAAGCGGCCCTGAGCGGGGAATGACACTGAGGAAAACACAGCTGATCAAGGTGGCAGCTTTGGTTCATCAAGGTTTCTGTCTCCTCCTCTACCTCGAGGTGTAAATCAAGTGCAAAAGCCACCGTGGCTCGCCAGGCTCCTGTCAGCCCCCTGCCCACGTGCCTGCAGCGCCCGCCGCCGCTCCCGGCGTCTGGAAATAAACAGCCTGTTCCAGCTCCGCTTGGTATTTCCAGAAAGGTTAACGCAGCGTGTGAGGGGCCACAGCCACCGCTCGCGGGGCTGGAAAGGCTCCCGGCAAACCCACCGGGGGACCGGGGCTCCCTGCCTGGCAGGTGACCTCCCCGGTCACCCCCAGAGCGCTGGCGTCAAGCTTTGATATTTTCAGGCTTTGCGCTGCTGAGGCTTCCTTCTCCCACCCCCACGTTCCCCCAGCAGCATTCCCGCCTCTGAAAAAATCAATAGGAGTTTCAAGCTGAGAGGGAAGGCTGGAGGTTGACATTCTCTGGGCAAGCCAGGAGTTTTCCCCCTGGTTTGGGGCTCCAGCAGAAATCATCCCTGATTTCCAGCACCCCGTTGATGGGGAGTTGATGTTGGTCCTGTGCAATTCCCAGGGGACGGAGCAGGAAAGCAGCTGTGCATGGACTGATGGCACAATTCGCTCCATAAATACACACTCTGTGGGGCTGGATGTGCAAACCAGGCTGCTGGGACAGACAGAAAGTGCTTGGAGATGCTCTGTCCAAGCCAGAAGCAAAAACAAAACATAGAAACTCATAGCCAGGGATGATCAGTTATCCGGGGGGAAAGGCAGGGCACCAAAGCACCTGGATACCAGTGGTTAAACCACACTTTGAGCTCTCTGCACCTCAAAACAAGGCACCTACACTTCTGTTTGGAGAGGAGAGCTGGGAGACATCCCCAGCAGCTCCTCATGGGCAGCAAAGACTTCTCCACCCAATGCACCTTGCTTAAACCCTTCCCTCCAGCTGGGCTGCACTGGTCCCTCTGGGTGCCAGCTGAAACGATTTTAGAGCCTCTGGCTGGGCCAGGAAAGGCTGATCCATATTCCCGAGGTCTCATTGCTATTCTGCAGCTTCAGCTCATTAGTGCTTAGGTGCTACAAGAGCTTTGGAAGTTTCTGGGTGAGGCAGCTATTAGGGGAGGATTGAACACGTCTCGTACAAACCCCTGGCCTGGGTGAACTCACTAATTTACACTATCGAGCGACAAGGTGCCCACAGGCCACCCGAACCAAAAAAACCCCACCCCTGTCCTAGATATGGGCTCAGGCACTGTCTGAAAAAAAAAAAAAAAAAAGAAAAATTAAGCAAAATAAATAACCCTCAGCCCCAGAAAACTGGCTGCATCATCACACCCCCTGCTAATCCATTAGCCAGCCCTCCTCCGCACACGGCTCTTAGGAACAGCGTGAGCTCCAGCTCAGGAGCTCCTGGAGAGAACCACCACAGAATGGAAGTACTGAGCGGTTTGGGACCTTAAAGATCACCCAGTTCCAACCCCCTGCCCATGGGCAGGGACACCTTCCACTATCCCAGGTTGCTCCAAGCCCTGTCCAACCTGGCCTTGGACACTTTCAGGGATGGGGCAGCCACAGCTTCTCTGGGCAACCTGTGCCAGGGCCTCCCCACCCTCACAGCCTAGAATTCTTTACGTGTATCTAACCTTTATATTCCCCATTTCAGTCTGAACCTGTTATTCCTTGTCCTACCCCTGCAAAGGGCCAGTATGACCAGTACAAACACCTGCACTGTACTGGGGGTGCACTGGGGTCTGCCCTTTTAGGAGGACTGCTCATGTTACCCATAGGTAAGACTTTATAAAGGGAAGGCCTTGTAACATGGCCCCAGCCTGTTACTTAGGCTAAATAGAAGGGAACTATGGGAGAGTGAATGGGTCAGCTGGAATAGGGGTAGAGAGATGTGAGAGGTATGAGAGATGTGAGAGACTTAAGAGATGTGCTGTGTGACTGCCACAAGCCCATGTCATGGTGTATGGTGCTTGGTTGACTTGGGCTAGTTGTGCCTTAAAACTGTGTGAACTGATAACCAGCTAACTGCTCAAAAAGGCCGGGTTTTTGGCAATGAAGAGCACTCTTTTGCACCTGCCTGGGGTCCCTGTGCTGCTCATATCACAACATGCTCCCAACATGTGTTCTCAAGGCAGGGAAAGCTGTTGGCCCTTCATCTGAGGAGGACGGAGCTGCTGCAGCCCAGAGGGTCCCCATGCCCCCTGCCTGTGTTGGGTGTGCTGAGTTTTCCCTTCTCTGCAGTGGGAGCTGTGTCCTTCTCACCCAGGTTTGGGCACTGCCTGTTTGCACCTCGTGATAGTCCCATGGGGGAGTCACCAGGCAGAAATAACCTCTTTTTGCCTCTATTTGAGACAAATGGGGGGAAAAAAAACACCTTTTCTCCTAATAAGGGAACTCAAAGTGATGAATTTTCCACTTCTCCTGAAGTTCTTTCCTCGGAGGCACTGATGCATTTTTAATGGTCTCGATGTAGCTATTAAGCTGGTAATTGGAACAGAGCAGACTCCAGCTCCTGGCAGGTCGGGGACCCTCCAAGCGTGTCCCTACACCACACAGATGGGTGTTCCTGGGGTCCCTACTCTCCCCAGCACTGCTGATCCCCCCTGGCCCCATTTCCAGGCAAAGCATTGCCACCAAAATCCTGGTATTTGAATGACCCGGTGTCCCCGGCCGGATCCTACCTGGAGAGGGCTGACAGGGAAAATACTTGGGCAGGGAGCTGTTTCCTTACTCCAGGTCCCCCGCCAAACCTGCAACTCCCTCCGACATGGGCACGATCCCCCGGATCCCCCTGCCCTGATCCCGGCCGAGGGAGGGCTGGGAGGTGGCGAGAGGGGGGTCACATCAGGTTGGGATGGAAAGGGGGGACTCCGCCGGGTCCTGCCGGCGGTAGAGGCTCATCCCGCGGGGTCCCGGCTCATCCCGCAGGTCTGGCTCACCCCGCCGTGTCCCGGTGGATGTTCATCCCCGCGGGCCCAGGCGCACCCCGCCGTGTCCCGGTGGATGTCCATCCCCGCGGATCCCGGCTTATCCCGCCGTGTCCCGCCCGGTCCCGGCGCCGGGCGCTGCCTCCCCCTCGCGGCCGCGGGCAGCTCGTGCTGCGCCGGGACCCTCGACTCGAGGGGATCCCCAATCCATGGAGAGCCTGCCCCTGCCCCAGAAACCCACACCGCCACCCTCCTGCCCGGCCGCAAGAGCAGCAGAACCCTGGGCAGCCCCTGGCAGCGCTCCGGGGGGAACGCTCTGAGGGTCCCTTGACTGCACAAGCCCCAGACTGGAACCGGCATCACCGAAGTAGAGAAGGAGCAGGATCACTCCCCAGGCTGCTCCCCCCCCCAGTCCCATGGAATGCCATCCCAAGGGTCACAGCCTGTACAATCCCCAAATCAGGAGCAGCATCACCCCACAATATAAAGAGAAAGCAGGACCCCCCTCCAAGCTGCTGCCCCAAACAGCCCCCAGCTGATATTCAAACAGTAAGAGAAGACAAGCAGCAGGTTTGAGGGTGAATTTTATTAGAATCAAGGACGGGGGGTGAAGGGTACAGATCATTCCCAAAAATACAGGGGGAGAGGGGCTTCCCATGTGAGTCAAAATCCTTGCCCACCTTAAAGCCAAGCTGGTTCTCTCCAGGGAACTGCCACTGCAGAGGGAACAAGGTGGGACAGGCAAGCAGGGAGGTGAAAAGGGACACAGGATTTGTACAGGTTAAGACCTGTGCTGAATGAAGCAGAGGAGATGGCACAGGGAGGTGGGGTGTGCTTGCCTCCTCAGCAAAGCCTCAGTTCATCCAAACCCACCCCAGAGCCATCTCCCCTGTGTTTGAAAGGGCAGATGCTCCCTTATCCCAAAATACAGAAATCAGGACTTTCTCCAGGAGGAGAAATGCAGAAAAAAATAAAAAGCATGCAAAAAAAATTTTTTTTTAAAAAAAATGAACACCGTTCCCCTAAGCACCAAAAAAAGGGTGAGTTAAAGGAAGGGGAAAAGGGTTTAAACAAAGAGAGAAGAGAGAAAACCCAAAAGCTCAACTCAAAACAAAAATAATCCAAAGTAACCATGAAAAAAAATACAATTATATATCTCAGCAGCAAAGCTGTCAAACCAAGCAGGTACAGGTGAGTGTTGGGTGGTTTGCAGAGCAGGATGAGGAGGAGGGAGATGTGGAGAACATCAATCGCTTCCTTATTTTCCATCCAGAGGTGGGCTGGGGGGTAAGGGTCGAACAGAAGCTGAAGAGGGTTTGTGCAGCTCCACGTGAGCTGGTTTCCTCGGGGTTTGTTGACTCAGGGAGGGTGATCAGAGGGATGGCACAGGGAAAAGCGTGGCTGTGTGATGCATCAAGGACTGAAAACCATTTTCCCCAAAGCAGCTTTCCCAGAAGCAGCTCATGGGGATGGATGGTGTGGAGCACCCCAGTTCCCAGACAGGGGGTCCCCAGCACTGCATCAAACCCTGGACTGCAGGAGGGGGGATAATGAATTTAATGGGACATCATTCTTCATTGAGAGGGACCCTGAACACTGGAAATTCACCCTGAAATCCAGGCCTCCAGGGCATGAACTTCAGGAATAACATTTTTAAAAGATTCAGTTAAAAAATAGATGCATTTCTTTAAAAAAGAAAGAAAAAAAGTAATCGTAGGCCAGAGTGTTTTCTAGTGACCCCTTCCCCACCTGCCCAAATTTAGCCAGAAAAATGTTATTACGCCAGATCTGCTGGCCACATAGACATCCACACATTCATCATTGATTTAAAAATATATAATATATATAGAGCACACATACACACACACAAATATATATTAGAAAAGAAAAAAAAAAATCCTTCGGAAAAACTTAATTATTTAAAAAAAAAAAAACAACCAAAAACCAAAATCCACAGCTGGTGCTGATCATGTACAGTAGAAGCCAGAAACCCCTCCTGCTCCCCTGGCTCCTCGGGCTGGGAGCACGGGGAAACACATCAGGTTTTCACAGTGGATTTGTCAGCAGAGAAGGAAACTGCTCCCTCCCTCCTCCCACACAGAAGGGCTTTAATTTATAGCAAGTTAGATCAAACCTAGGAAAACAGGTTACAAAGTCCATTATATATAGACATCAAATGTACAACTGTGAGCAGCCCCGGGCCAGTCACTGGGGTTTGGCTCTCGCTGGCACCCGCAGGGGTTGGGGACAGTTTGGGACATGAGGGGTGAGAGTTCAGCCCCTGGAGGGAGCGGGTGTCACAGTGAGAGGTCTGACAGCAGCTCCAGGTTGGAAAAGCAGATGGAGCAGCGTCTCCTCAGGGAGCCAGGGAAGGTGGAGGCAGCCAGGGCTGTGGAAGCTGATGCCTGGAGCAGGGATGTGTCCTCCCAGCCCAGGGAGGAAGGAGAAGAGGCAGAACAAGGCACCTGCTGTCTCTCCATCACCTTGTGCCCACGAGGGATGGGATGGATGCTGGGTGAAGTCCCATGGGCAGGCGTGGGGGCAGCGTGGGCTGCAGCTTGTGTCCTCGTGGGCTCGTGGAAAAATGCCTTTACCACCCCCCCTCAAGGGAGCAGCATTGATTGAGGGAGAGAGAGGCCCAAGCTGGTGCTGCTTTCAAGGGTCCTTAAGGTGTGGAGCCAGGCAGTAAAACAGCCTCTGGCCCCCAAGGGCCTCTAAAGCTGCGTGGGCTCCTGGGAGCAGAGCCAGGCACAGAGGGAAGGCAAGTGGGACCAGACTCCAGGGACGGGGCTTTGGGCAGGCAGGAGAGGAGTGGGAGAAGCACAGCACCACTGATTCTGTCTATCCCTGGCAGCAAAGAAACACAACCCCATGTGCTGTGCACTGGGTACTGGGGGGGGGCACCCTCTGCCTGCTCAGGCACTGCTCCTCTCCCGGGACCTTCTGAGCCTTCAGAGTCCTTGGCTTAGCTGGGAAGGTGTTGGCTTCAAAAGACTCCTCCTGGGGGATTATTTTCCTCAGGGCAAAGAGAAAAGAGATTTCGAGGCCGGATGGGGCCAGAGATGCCCCCAGGCCGGGGAGGTTCGATTTGTGATTTGTGCAAACCACCTTGAACTCAAGTCCTTGCTGGCTCTCCTGCGGGGAAGCCGGGATGGAGGGACTGCAGGAAGCTGGCAGCTGGCAGTTAGGAGTCCTCCCCGAGGATCTCTGTCACGAAGGAGGCCATGTCAGTCTCTTTGGTGTCGTGCAAGGTAAAGAAAGGGTGTTCCTGCCAAGGAGAGCAAAGAAAACGTCAGCTGACACCAAGGCCAAGCACAGACCCCTGGGGGATGTCACACAGCTGGAGGTGGACTCCAGCCTCCTCCCCAGACTCCCACAGACACCATTCTTCAGCTAAAAGAGGCACTTTGGCATTTCTCACTTCAGCTTGAGCAGGACATCCCTCCTTCGAGGTCTAAACTCTCCAAGAGCAGGTAGGACAGAGGGAGAAAACACCTGGAATCCCTGACCTTAACACCCATGAAATCAACACACCCTTCCACCTCTGACACACTACACCCGTCCCTCTCCATGCCTGAAAAATCACCCATGTATTTTGAGGTGATTTGAGTTTCAAAATTGGGAATAAAGACCAGCAGAAAGAGCTCAGCACTTACCATAAGTTCTAAATAGTTCATTCGCTCAGCTGGGTTCTTCCTTAAGCTGGAAGAAAAGAAAAAAAAAAGGGAGAGAAAGGCTGTAGGATCTTTTTCTTTTGCTGTATGTGGTCTGTCACAGGGGATCTCCCCTTCTCACCCAACATGAAATGCTCCCTGTGGGCTGCACCCATCCCTCTCCCTCCTTGGCTGAGCAAGTTTGAACCACCAGCAAAGCAGCCAGGCAGGTAAATGGGGAAGGACAAATTCAGTGTTTTGCCACAAAAAGCACAAGCCAAGCAGCTCTGCAGTCTGCCCCACACAGACCAGAACAACTGGGAAGGAGAGGATATGGTTTCCCAGCACCTGCAGGGTTTGTCTGGCAGCTCCAGGGAGCACCCAGGCAACAAGGGACACCCTGGGGGGAGCAGCTTCCCACAAAACCACAAAGCAGCTTTCACCCAGAGGCTGCTAGGGGTTGCTTCTGGTTTCACTGCCACTTTGCCAGAAAACACCAACATTTCAGCAGCAGCGACAGGGAAAGGGGAAGAGAAACCTCTGCACCTTCCAGCCAGCCTGGGTGAGTCAGGCTGAGACCAAAACCAGTTTGGGCAGCGCTTCCTGCCTTGCTGAGCACCAGGTACAGCAGGGAGGGGAGAAAAGGGCTCCCAAAGGACACCAAACCCAGCCCCAGTCTAACCCCTACAGATCAGGGCTCCTCCCCAGCCAGGCTGGCAGAGGCAGCAGTCCCTGCTGGAGCCTCACCACTGTGCTGTGAAGTCCACAAAGTCCTTGGAGAAGCGTTCAGGTGGCAGCTGGGGCGAGGGCTCCTCCACCACCTGCTTGAGCTGCTGGAAGGGCGTCCCCCAGGACTCGTATGGGAAGCGGAGAATGGCCAGTTCAATCTGGGGATGGAGGCAGGGCAACGTGAGACACACACCAAACACAACCCCACCGTGCTCAGCCAGCTCACATTCAAAGGAAAACCCTCTTTTCCTTAGAAACCATTTTCAATTTGGGTCATACCACTGGGTTTTTTTTGAATACGAAGACCCAGAGGCCAAAAATACTTCCTTTTCAGGCTGGTTCAGCATATTAATGCATTTACAGGAAGTCACAAAAGATATGTAAAATGGGATTATTTAAAAAGATAATAATAACAGCACACAGTTTCTGCACTGGCTTCCAAAGTGCTCTGCTGGCCCTAAGGCAGCCTCTGGGCCTTGGGCAGGCACTGCATGAGCTAAACACACAAAAAACCCACAAACCCAAAAAAATTTAAGTGCTAGAAGATCATTTTGCCAAAACCACCTCAGTTACTGGGTTCTTTCTACAAGTCACCTCTGCTCCATCCCTCATTTAAGCAGGAAAAAGTCTGTCACAATCTCCTCAATCTTGGCAATCTCCTCATGCCAAGCATCAGTTCCTGTCTCAAAATGGGCAACAAAACCTTGAGACCTGCCTGGTAGGGCGTGATGGGATGGGAGGAATAACAAACCTGAAAGGACAGAGACTGGGACAGAGCCCTGCCTGTGGCTCAGGTCAGGGGAGCTCAGTTCCTGCTGCTGCAAAACTGAATGAAGCCACCAGCCCAGGAAGGCCTGGAATAGCCCTGAAACTCAATGACCCACAAACTGTCTGGTCTGAAATCAATCCAACCCCTTCATAAAGAAAATAAAACAAAAAAACCCAGGAAGCCAGCCCAGGAGGAAGACATGAGAGGGAACTAAACATTCTGGGGCTCCATTCAGCTGCAGGCTGGCCAGCTTTCAGCAAGTTCCTCTCCCCATTCCAGCTTTGGGAAGGTTTGGATATTCCATCACTCAGAGTCTCCTGTCCCACAGCTTCCTGCAGCTCAGAGCTGATGACACTTCCAGTCAGCCAGACCAGCTCTGTGCTGGCATGGGGACACCAGGGAGAGGAGCTTGGGCTGGGCACAGTGGATGAGACCATGCTGGGGAGGAGGGAATATTTGCCAAGACACAGCATGCACAAATACAGGGACGCAGCCCCCAAAACAAAAACCATGGCTGAGAGGGTACAGGAAAAATTCTTGAAAATAATCTACCCCCAGAGTGAGTCTCCTGGAAAGCAGGAGCTGTTTCTCAGGCAGCAACCCTTGGAGGCAACAGCTGGGATTTCCTTTGTCCACTGGTGCCAGAGGATCTCAGCTGCTTTTCTGCAAGATCTGTGTCTTGCAGGAGGCAGATAAACCATCCCGAGCAGCTGCAATTTTGGAACTGAAAGCATTTCCCCTTCCTGTTGGCTGCTCAGAGCTACCCCGCAGGCAGGATTTGCTGCAAACCACACACAGCAGCTCTCACTGCAGCAGGACTGGAATCCCCTGCAAGGCTCTGGTGACATGGGGGGAGTGAAGCAGGAAGGCTGTGACCCCCAGCTGCAGCAAACCCTGACCACTGACCACCCCTCAGCCAGCAGGCAGGGAGCTGCAGAGCAATTCAAAGCCAGAATCTTGGATACTCATTGTCATCCTGATATTGTCCTCTGGGATTCCCTGGGTAATTAATTAACCTCATTTCCCTGAGCTGTCAGGGTCAAATTGAGTCCTGTTTGATGGGCGTCCACCCAGCTGCCACTGCTGAGAGCAGGGGTACAGCCCCACCTGCCCAAAGCCCATCCCAACCCAGGGCTGCAGACACAGATCCCAGCCCTTGGTGTTACCATTGTGATCCCAAGGCTCCAGACATCCGACTTCACATTGTAGCCCTTCTGGTTCAGCTCAGGGTTTATTCTTTCTGGCTGTAACAGCAAAATGGGAGATGTTACCACTCCTGCTTTCCCAGTGCAAACCCCACAGAGCAAACCTCTGGGTCCAAAAGCCAGGCTTGGGTGGATTTCCCTGGCTCATGTCCCCAGGGAGGCAGGGTCTGAGGTTAAATCTAGCTCTGATGAAAGCCACATCTTGCTCCACACAACTCACATCAACTCTCCCTCTTTGCAGGAGAGTGAGACTTGCATGATCCCTGCCTCAGGAGCACACGCTTCCCACAAGGATGCCACAGATGGCAAAGGGAAATTCACACTGACTTGAGGATGAAACTAAACCATCCTGCCAAGAAAAGCCTCAGCACTTTCTATCCAACAAGGAGCAGTGCCACAACCAGCACCAGCCAGTTTTGTATCCTTCTGCAAATGGAAGGGGCAGAGGGAGAGTCGCTGTGGGATTAACACACAGAGCTGGGCTTAAAGGGAGGCTCTGCTGAGTCAGGGAGACCAGAGCACTCCTGAGTGGCTTTTATCTCAGGGTGGAGGTGGAACAGACTGATTTCTAAGCAGCAGCCTCTTGCAGTCAGGGCTGAGGCTGCACAGGGATGCACTTACAGCCATATAGGGTTTGCAGCCAGCATCCATGGTCTTGGCAACAGAGTCCACCAAGTAACCACTGATCCCAAAGTCACACATCTTCACGTGTCCCTCCTTGTTGATCAGCACATTGGAAGGTTTCACGTCTGAGAGGAAATGCAAGAGAGCAAATTGGGCACTTGCAGGGGTATTGAAGAGTCTGAGACAAAACAGGCAATTCCCTGCAGGCCTGGGAGGGACCAGGCAGGCCCCAACAAAAGGGGAGGAAGACAAAACCCCACCAGTCTTATTGCAATAAAAGTCATTCACAGGTAAACTACAACCATGTCCTTCAGGGAGAACAAGTCCCTTCTCCAACCAGGAAGATCAAAAGGCTGAAATAAAATGCTGAGGAGTTTATCCCCAGCTCCTTAGGAGAGATTTATACGCCCAGCATAGCCTTAAAAGCACAGCCCTACCAAATCTTCAGAACAGTTTGTCTCATGCACATCCTGATCTGTCCACAACTACACAGGGGACTTTACCAGGATGGAGAGCAAGACCTGGGTGTTACAATTCCCATCTGTGATTTTGTAAGGTCTCCTTCAGCCCTCACTTTGCTCAAACTACCCAGCCAGGAGGATTTGGGGATTTTATCTCCAAGAGCTGCCTTCAAGGCACTTCTGTACTCCAAGAGGGACAGAGATGCTCATAAAACACAGGTAGTGAGGAATTCTGTTGTTACATTCAACCCTTCATCTGGAAAGGAGGAAGAGAACATTTTGCAAAAAGGGAAACATCTCAGGAACAAGCATCTAAAGCTGTTCACCACAGCCCTAAGCACCAGCAGATTCCACTTCAGGCATCCCAGAGGGACACAGCACACCCAGAAAGGAGTCCTCCCCTAGCTTATTTCAAGGTTGGATCTCCACCACACTCCACTAACCCCATCCAGCATTTACCTCTATGGATTACAGACAGTTTACTGTGCAGGTGCTCCAGAGCCCGTACAATCTGGGGACAAACAGAGTGAAAAAGCACCCATCAGTCACACACAGCAGCAGCAGCCTCTCACTGCAAACACACCACAGCCCTCAGGAGAGGCCTCCAGCAGGCTCAGGGCAGGCACAAACCCATCTAAGAACCCAAGAGCCACTCACAGACACAGCCATTTTCCCCAAAATGTCTTCAGGGATGGTTTTCTTCTTCTCCAGCACTTTCTTGTAGAATTTATCTAGGGAGGTGTCCATGAGTTCCATGCAGATCCACACGTCACCCTGCGGGATGGAGAGAAAGCAGATGAGAGGGAATTCCCTGGAAATCCAAGGGAGGTAAAGAGCTGGGCTGAAGAACACAGAGGTGTTTGGGGACAGTTTGGTGCCTCCAGTGCAATCCCAGAGCCCCAGGTGCCCCCAGGCACCCCCAGGCACCCAGCAGGTCAGTACCTCACGGAAGAGGGCTCCGTAGAAGGTGACTGTGTAGAAGCAGTCCACTGTCCTCATGGAGATGTCCAGGTCCATCAACAACCTCTTCTGCTCCTGAGTGTTCACAGTGGCTCGGATCCTCTGAGACAAATATGAAAGAAGAAGGGTTTGGTGTGAGGTGTAAGGTGAGGTAACACCATCATCCCCCAGCCTGACTCAGGACCTGCAGTTCTGAGGCCAGGATGTTTTATCCTTATTTTGCAGCCGGCAGCACCCAGGAGGAGACGCCCAAATTGCCTCTGCCAGACAGAACCTTGAGGAATGCCAAACCCTTGGCAGGCTCTGCAGCGGATGCAGGGCCAAGCCAGCAGCCTGGACAGGCACTCTGACATCCCAGCCTTGCCCTGCAGGCACCAATCCTGCATTTCCAAGCCTGTTATCAATCCCACCGTGCCCAGCCACTATCAGCACGGACCCCTCACTGACCAAACCATACTGGGAACACCACAGGCTGCCAAACCCAGATAAGCCCGTCCCCATTTTGCCACAATCAGTGCAGCTCAGCAGTTCCTCTGCTCCCTGGGAGCTGCCCCTGCTGATGCCCATCCCACTGAGGTGTCCTCACCTTCACAGCCATGATGGTGCCACTCTGTGCATGCCGGACCTTCTCCACCACGCCGTAGGCACCACGGCCCAGCTCTGAAATGGCCACCAGGTCATCAGCTTCCACCTCAAAGTTCTTCAGGGAGACAGGACAAAATGACATCAGGGACAAGCACATTTATCAACAAGGACATCAGCAATGCTTTCAGCTCGCTCGTGCAGAGCATTTCATGCAATGCTACCTACAGAGGCACCATGCCTGGAGAGGATGGGGGTATTTTTGGCTCTGTTGAATCACAGCCCAAAACTTCTCACCCCACGCTCACCAGGGTTCATTTAATTCCCCCTCTGCAGCTGGAGATCAGGACTTTCATCCTTTAAGCCCAGAGAACGTTGCCACTAGAAAGGGCATCAAAGGTTGGTGCCTCTCTGCCTGCAGGGGATTGCCCACACAAGGATATTTCTGCAGCTGCTGAACTATTTGCAGGATTTTAACAACATGGGCAGCAATCAGGAGCCTCCACCACAGCTCCAAACCCCTGTGTGCAGCCAGGGACCCCTCACCTCTCCCCACATCCCAAAAATCATCAGTCACAAATACACCTCTGTATGTCTAACAACGCCTATGCAAAGCCTCTCTTGGACGGGATGCACACAGCAACTCCATTTCTAATTATGAGTAAGTTCAAACAGGTTTTCAATACTTTCTCCTACCACCAAAAAGCTGCCAGAAAGGTAAAACCTGAGTTAACACCAAGAAAACAACTACCTAAGTGTTGCTTCAAGCTGGGAAAAAAAACCCATGGCCAGTGCTCACCTCAGTGAATGCCTGACACAGCAGGGAGCCATCGAGCTCCTGCACAACCCACAAACAAGTTTCCCTAAAGACACGTTCCCCTGTAATTGCTGGCTCTGCTGGGCAGGGCACGAGTGAGACACAGGCTATTTTTGGACTCTGCATTCATCGCTGCTAATAAGTCACAGGCCTCCTTTTAGCCAGGCTTTATCCAGCCTCCAGTTTTCCTCCGGTCTCAGGGAACGAAAATAATACCAGGATGCCAAAGTGCCCCACGAAGGCAGCCAGGGTGGGAAACCAGCACAGCACAGCTCCGGATACGGTGCCTGGGAGCCACGCCCTGAGCAGGGAGAGAGGAAACAGCCTCTGGCGTGGAGGAGCCAGGCTGGGAGATGTCGCTGCCAGGCCCCTGGCCAGCACTGTCCCCTCAGCACTGTCCCCTCAGCACTGGCCACAGCCACCAGGTCTGCCAGACCTTCCCGCCAGCCCTGGCTCCGCTGGTTCCAGCCAGATGTGGCCATTGATTCCAGCCAGATGTGGCAGGCAGGGAGTGAGGGAGGGCTGTGCCCAAGCTCAGAGCTGAGCTATGCTCTGCCCAGCACAGGAAGGTGCCGGCCCTTTCCTGGGCAGGACGTGGATCCTGAAATGAGGAGAGCAGGGCTGAGGGGACACATCCGACCTCCCACCACGGGCAGCTGGCAGAGGAGCAGCAGTGCAGGCTCACAGGGGCCTCCAGGAAGGATCTGGTGGTGCTTTTGGGACACGTGTTCTGCAGTTGTTCCAGGTTATTGTGTTTTTCCTTTCCTGGCATTTGCCCCGAGGCTTCCCCAGAAGCTGGCAGTTCCCAGCACACTCCAAGAACCAGGCCTGCCCTGCCCAGCAACAAGAGGTGATGGATGCAGCCACCTTCCCTCCCAGGACAATGGGATGCACAGCATGGCCTGTGCAGATCCCATAGACCAGAGGTCATCACCCAGCCCCATTCCTGAAGCTGGAATTCTGACCAAGTCCTCTTTTCCATCATGTCACTCCAAAATACCCAGACCAGACCCTTCCTGCAAACACTGCAGCAGGCAGGGAAGTGACTCTGGAGAGTTTTCCCTAAGCTGTAGCACTGTCCCCTTGCACACACAGTGCCCAGGCTGTCACAGAGAGCATCTCTCCCAGAAGTCTTGCTACACAGGATACCAGGCCCAGAAAACAGCACAGGCAGCAGGATTGTTCCCTGGACTCAGTCAAAGCTTCCTCTCCTCAATCCTAATCCTTGCACTGAGGCCAAGGGACCCAGATCCCATCAGCCAAGCCACCTCCCAGCCTGGAAGGGTCTAGATATAGGGCTGATCCAATGCAGGGTATTTTTAGGTCATTTGCAAACAGCTTCTGCAGTCCCAAGAGAGCCCATAACAAGAGAATGAAATAAAAGAGACACAATGGCTATTTCTAGCAGTGTTTTTCATCAGGTCACTAGGAAAGACTTCGGAGAACCAGAGAGAAACTTTGTGCCCAGCTTCTCCTGGGCCTCAAGCAGCAACACAAACCTGTGGGTAGGCAGGATAAAGGGACTTTGTTAGGGGCAGTCAGAGCTTGGTGAGGCCACCCTCATTTAGGAAAAATGGGCTGCATCATACTAGAATGGTTTAGATTGAAAGTTGTATCTCATGAGGCTGCACTCCTGATCTGACAGGTTGCAAGGCACAATCCCACAGAGTTCTCCATGCCCAGGGAAAACCAAATTGGAAGCCAGCAAAAAAAGAAACCCCATTGACACATACTTTATCTCCAATGGTAATGAAGGCCCTGGAGTCCAAGTTCCTCGGGGGCCTGCAAGAAAAGGGACAGAGTCAGGAGAAAGCCCAGCTTCCTTCATCCTCTTGGCCCTAGAGCCAGGTTTCACATTCCTCTGAGCACTTTCAGCTGCTGTTTCCCCCCCTGTGCCTCATTGTAGGTTCCAACCAGCCCCCTCCAAACACCCACAAACACTTTAAATCATGCCAGTAACACCTCGCCCCACACCCACGAGGCACAGTGAGAACCCTGGGGAGTCAGCCAGGTGAGACATGCACCAAACCACCAGGCTGTGAAACCATTCCTGCTCAGGAGAGGAGCCTGAGGAGCTGAGAGCAGCAGGATGAGACGTTTCTGTGGCAGAGCAGCTCAGCTGTCATGTTTTGACAGGCAGGTGTTGTAACAGCACAGCCACAGAGCCCGAAACGCACGCGAGGGAACAACAGGTAATTCCTCCCTGGTGAATCATTTGTGTACACTCTGCTGCCTGTTCCAGGCAGGGAGAGCAGGCAGCACTTTGGTGTCACCCTTTGCACAACACGAGGCAGGTGAAAGTTGCCCTTTATGGCTTTTTTCCTTATTGCTGCCCACTTCCCATTCTGGGCAGCATGGACTTTTAGAGCCATCATGAGTGTTCTGCCCTTAGTGCCCCACTTCTGGACTCTCCCCAATCCTTGGGAGCTTCTGAGAGCAGAGATTGCCCAACTGGTTTAGTCTCAATTCCCATCAGAGCAGCCTCAGGCTTCAAGGAAGTACTTTGGGCTCTGAGCAAAAGCCTTGCACTGCGCAAATATTTGCACTGCAGCTTGAAAAGCAGGGAGAAAAGGAGCTGTGGACAGCTTGCACCAGCCTCTGGGCATGCAAAGCCCTGCAGACTCCAGCGTGAGGCCTTCTCCAGGGGAAATTCAAACTCTGGCAGGAGCGGAGACAAATGTGCCCGTGGGGGAAGGAGGTGGTTGTCACACACAGGGCAGGGCTGTGCGAGGCTGCACAGCATCAGTGGGGGAGCTCCCCTGCCTCTCCCTTTCTACCTGGGGTTTTCAGCAGTGAGAATTCTCTTTTGGGGACTTCACTGCTCTCCTGGAGCTGGGAGAGCTCTCTAGAACACGTTTCTGGAGCAAACAAGGCTCAGCAGTGGCGATGCCTGAAGTGTTTTGGAAGAACACCATGGAAGTGGAATTTTAGCCATCTGCTCTTTGTCAAACCAAGCACTGCTACCCTGGGCTCTCCCCCATGGCATAACAAGCATCAGCAGCTCAAAGCACACAGGACAGGGAGAAATTCCAGTGCCCTGAGATACTGCTGGGCACTGGCCCCAGCACCAAACAGCACAACAGTGCAAGATGTCTGTGTCCTCCTTTTAGCAGGGTAAGGAGCTGCAAACAACTCAAACTAAACCTGATACTCAGGTCATGTAAAACACTCCCTTTGTGCCTCTGGCTCCTGTTGTGGTGCAGCTACCACCACCTCTTCTCTTTCCCTGCACTAGAATTCTTCCCTCTTCTTTCCTCAGGCAGATTCACTCTCTCTGCATCTTTGCCCTTTGGCATTGGCAGAGCCATGGCGGAAAGACTGAGGAGAGCTCCCCAGAGCATTCTGAGTCTTTGCCTTTAGGACATTTCCTATCAAGCAGGCACCTCCCAGAGAGAGACACACATGTGCAATTCCTTCTCATCACCCACAGCTTAAGAGAAAAGAACAACTATGCTGATTTTGGGAAGTCCTCACAGGCCATTCCCCTCGAGGAAGTGCCAAATCCAGCTCTGGAGAACCTCTTTAAGCAGCAGAGATACTCACGTTGTGTTGGCAACGGGTGGTTTGATGGGGACACATGTTATCCTCAGATCCCGTTTCTTCTTGCCTTTCACTGCAAGAGAAGATGCACACGTGAACAAATGGATTTTTGCCTTTTTCCTTCATGCACCCTCTTCCCAGCAGCCATTAGGCAGGGAATGCAGGGCTTGGGCCCCTCAACATGGTCAGCAAAATGCCAAGAAGGTCACAGTGACCACTTGCCCAAAATTTCAGGCAAGAGTCAGAGCACAAGTGGCCGTCAGTGACACTGCTGAACACTGCTCTGTAGAAAGAGCCAAGGGTGCACTGACAGACCATTTTCCAGGTCTTGCAGCCAAGCACTGTACCCCAAAACAGCTCTTTACCCTACATGGCCATTAACAGTCCCTTTCTTTGGGATTTAAACCCTTTCTGGGGTGAAAGCTGCAATTTCTGCTGGGCACTAACCTGGTTTGTGTGGCTCCAAGGATCCTTTGGAATCTGAAAGAGAAAAACGAGACACCAGCTCAGCCTTCATGCTCCAGCCAAAGCAGAGAGCAGCCCTGTACCCCTCGTGGCTCATGGGCCCAGGAGAGCTCCAGGAGAGGGAGGCAGCTGGGCTTTGGGAGCACAGCCAAGCCTGGCCCCATCCCCGTTTCTCCAGCCACAAGAGGTCCCCACGCCATTAGTGATGTGCAGGGCTCCCAAAAAACCTTCCCTGTCCAGAGGCTCCGTGACCCCCAGGGCCCCAGCCCCAGCCTGGCCTTCCTGGGAAGAGCCAGGGTTGGATCTGGCATGGAGGGCAGTGACCACAAGCAAAAGCAAGGGGCTAGTCTCAGCAGGAGAGGGTACACCCCACCCACAACAAATGGAAAACAGGGAAAAAACAGACATGAACTGACTGTCAGCCAGCAGTGAAACCCTTCACAAATCTGGGCTTGCACAGGCTGAGGCACCAGGACAAGGCATCAGGAGTGATTGGCAAGAGGATGCTCTTGTCCCCCTCCTCCCAACTCCAAATAGCCCTGAGATCACAACATCCACTGCTGCAGAGGGAAACGGGGCTCAGGCAGGGCCAGGACAGGCCAGAAACCTGCAGGTAAAAATTCCATCTCAACTCCCTGAGAAGATAAACTGAGCCAAGGGGCTGAAAGTGCAGCAGCTGAGAGCATCGAGGTCCTGATCCCCCCAGGAGAAACAAGGGGGCAGCTGCACTTTGCAGCTAAAGGTGCTCTGGCTGCACAGAGCTGGAAGATCCATTAGAAAGCAGGAATATCAAGGTGTGCTCCAGGCATGGGGCTGGGAGCAGACAGCTCAGCGTGGCCTTGGACAGCCTTTCAAAACAGCTCCTACCTGCCTGGCTGCTGGGAGCAGGCATGTGGACAAAGTCCAGCACTCCAAAGGCTGCCAGGGAAGGGAGGGGAGAGCCAGGAGCTGCAATTTCAGCAGCACTGTGCAAGAGCTTCTGCAGCTGCAGCAGGACAGAAGGTGACACAGGCCCAACATGTCCCCAGCACTGACAGCCCCCATCCATGTGCCCTGCCAGCTCCAAGACAAAACAGGTGCCTGGGACTTGCTTCTCCTGCCTTGTCCTTCCCCAAATGCAAACCTCACTGAGGTTGTGGGTTAAAGGCGGTCTGCAACATACTGCAAAGGTCCCAACTGCAGGACCAGCAGCATCCCTCCCTGCTGAGGGAATCAGCACAGATCAGTCCACACCCCCACCTTATCTGCCACTTTTCCTGCATCAGAGCTGAGCCATCAGCTCCAAGACCAGCACAGTTTCCATGATGTGAACTTCCAGCTCAGTGAAACCAGCCAAGGAGCCACTCCACCCCAAACCGATCCCGCTTGGATGGAAACCACCTGACCACGTCAGAGCAATCACAAGTTCTAATTTGTGAGCCTGCAGAGTTTCCCCTCCCTATCACCCACCCAGCAGGGCTGGAAGGGGTATCATGAACAGCCTCACACACCCACTGATGGCACTTTGCAAAATACCCAGTTGAGTAAGGACAGGAACAAACGCAAAACGGAGCCAAAGGAAAGATGTTGTCTGTGGGTTCAGAAATGCCTCCCCTTCCCACTCCCAGCCTCTTGCTACTCAGTGTGGGAGTTCCAGAACAGAACCTAGAACTGGGGTCCCCTGAGTCCTTCTGCACTCAGGCAAGTTGGGGAGCTTGCTGTGGGCACCCATCCTATCCCAGGGGATGGATTCAGCTCCGTGCTGAGCGTTTCACCCCCAGGACCTCTCCGACACTTAGACTGGTCTCTGCTCCACACACAGCAGTTACCAGCCACACCTCTACACAGAGCCCTGAAATCCCCCCATGCTGGCTGGGATTCTGCTCCATCTGTTTGCTCTCCCTCTCCCCAATTGCCATAGTAACCCTGCAGAGCCGGCACAAAGCGCCTTCTGTGCCACCAGCAGCTCCCCTGGCACCGCCGCCGTGACTCACAGGGCAGGAGCAGGGTCCACAGGCACCCAGGCCTCCTGCAGGATGGCCTCAGCCCTTCCTCTGCCCTTCTGGCTGCAGGACAGAGGCTGGAGGGAGCTGGGAGCACCCAGTGTGGGGCTGGGAATCACAAGGTGTCCAGTGGAGCCCAAGCTTGCAGGCAGGATTTGCAGGGCAGCAAGAGATTCCCTGTTGCAAACCCCATGCTCCATACAGGAGAGTCTTTTGATGTGCAATGTGCACTGGCCATGAATTCTGCTGTCACAGGCACCCTGCACTCCCTGTACTCCCAAACTACCATCCTTGACTTCCCAGAGTTGGAGTCAGCAACCATCCCATTCCCACCCTGTCCTGCTTAGCCCCAAAAAGCATTTCCTAGCTCCAATGTGAAAAAGCACTGATTAAACTGAAGGTATTACACCACCACTCCCAGGCTCTGCCTGGGCCACCTGTGAAGGGCAGAAAACCCAGCTCAGCCCATGCCTGCAGGAATAAAATCACCCAAGATGCTGCTCTGCAGCCAGGGAGCTGAGGCAGAGGTTGGATTTGTTTGCTACAGCTCTCCTAAAATTTGACACAAGATTTCCAGCTCCCAAAGGCTGGCCTGAACTACTCCTTGCTGCAGGCTTCTCCCACTGCTTGTGGCATCAGTGCATCTCCCCAAGGAGAGCCCATGCCCTGTTCAGGGTGAATGAGAGTGCAGGAAAAACCAGAGAAGGGTATAAAAAAAGGGAAAAAAGAGAGAAGCAGAAAGGCAGTGGGATGGGCATGACATGACCCTGCAATCCAAGCCCTTCAGTGGCAGGGCAGCTTTTGCCTTCAGCCCCCGCAGGCAGCTGCTGTCAGCTCCTTCCCACTGGAGAGTCCCTGGCACTGTCTCTCCTACACTTGAGACTCAGCACAATCCCTCCCACATTTGGGATCCCGGCAGGGTCGGTGCAGGAGGAATTGCTAGAATGTGCACAGCTGCTTATGTCACCTGAAAATCCTGGGAACACTCCAGTTTCCCAGGGCACCGGGCTCTTGCAAGAGGGGTGTCTGCAAGCACAAGTTCCCCTCAAGAGATCCCTCTGCAAAGGCCAAAAGGCAGCAGCAGGACAAGGCGATCTGGGGACATGTCCTGGTTATCCCTGCAAGCTTCCAGGGCTCTGCTGCCAGCCCTGAGCCCACGGGATGGCAGGGCACCATTCCGGGCACAGGAAAGGGCTGCCAGCCATGGACACACACGGCACAGTGCCCTGCACCCAGGCAGGGGAAAATTAGCTGACAGAAGTTCCTGGTGCGGATGAAATTGCGACCCACGTGATGCCGCAGGCACGTAACTGCATCCTTTATGCTAAGAAAGGAGCCATTTCCTCCTAAAGAAAAAAAAAAAAAAGCCCAACGAGATTTTTTCTCATGCTATAATCACCACCAGTTAAGAACCGCCAGACCTTTCCTGGAACTGCCTAATTCAACACCAGAATCCTCATTTTTGCCACCACCAACTTCAGCTCCATTAAGCTGCACCTCTCGGCGGGAGGTTTTTCCTTCCCACTCTGCTGGCGTGGGCGGAGAGAAACGAACAGGACAATCTAAAGAACTGCAAATAAAACTATTTGCCTGAGTCGACCTTTGAAATTAAACCTCAGCACTGCCTCCCCGGGGCTCTGGTTCCAGCCCCAGGTGAAGTCCTGAGCACGGGAGGCTGCTCCGAGAGCTGCACTGCTTTGTTAGTGCTGGGGGAAATGTTTTGGATGCATCCCGGTTCTCCTCGATCCAAGGAGGAGAGTCAAATGCCATGCATAGGGCAGGAGACTGGAGGGTGGATCCCATACTTGCTGCAAAGAAAGAGCTGGAACAAAAAAGCATCAAGGAAAAACAAACCAGAACAAAAAAAAGAAATTGCAGGCAGGGTGCAGAGCAGAGAGGGGAATTTGGGTGCTTGGTCATGAGAGCCTGCTCCTCACAAGCACACTTTGTGCTGTTTTCCACTGTTGGGAATGGAAAAAGCTATCCATGGAAGTGGAAAAAGGGCTCTCAACCTGCCCAGAGCCATCAGTCATCGGCCCGCCGAGGTCCCGCTGCAGAGGGGCTCCCGCGGGTCAGCACACTCCTCACTTCTGCAAAACTGCCAGCGAGCAGCAGGAAAAAACCACGCTGCACAAAAAACCCCTTGCAGCCCCAAAACAGCCTCTCAGCCTGAGCTGAATCAGAGCTTCCGACTGCTGGGGCTGTGGGCACCCACCTTTCCCATGCAACAGGCAGGGGACAACCTCGAAGAGCTGCTGGAAAACCCTGCGTCCCAGGAATGCAACTCAAACCGGAGCCAGAAGCCAGCTTTACCCTCTGCATATTTTCCTTCAGACATGCTGGATTTGACTTTTTTTTTTTTTTTAACAATTAAGACGCCAGAGTTTTAACCCCACAAAACATGCAACTTTTCCTGTGCTTTAAAAATAGGTCCCCAGCTGCAAAGACCGACCCCCTGCCCAAGTCAGGAAGAAACAAAACCGAGTGGATTGACCCCAAAAAGTTACACAGCCCCTTTTTAGCACCAAAACCAGCCCCTTTTGCTCTCCCCCACCACGTGTTTTGGAAATTGCAACATCTACCTTGCTTCTTGTCCATGGTTTCCCAGAAATGAAGAGCAGCGCCGGCAAGCCTGGCAGAAGAGAGGGATGGGGGCGGACTGGAGGAGGGAGGGGAAAAAAAAAAAATTCCCGCAGGATCCAGCGCACGGCACTTCTTTGCAAGCACCGATGATTCTTTTCAGTGGGAATGCATGGCCCCGAGCACCCGCCGGCTTCACAGAGCCCTCCTCGCCGGGTGCCCCCAGATCCCAGGGGTGCCCGAGGCTGGGAGCAGCAGGGAAGGCAGGCGGGGGGGAATGGGGAAGGTAGAGCCGCGTTCCCTCATCGGCAGCTGCCGAGGTTGGCCGGACTGGGCTCCGATTACCCTGGAAAGCTCAACAGTTGTAAAAACTGCAGAGGAGAAATAGCAGGTGACGTCAACAGGAAACTGGTGGGGAGCCAAACTCCAGCTCCGGGAGCTGCTGAAGCGCTGGATTGCTACAGTGCATCCCGGCGGGACAGGCTCTCTTCCCACAAATCCGACCATTCCCAGCCAGCCCGCAGGCCCAGGCATCCCACCGGAGTGACCCTTGCTCCAGGACAGCCCCGGGGCACCGACCGGCAGAGCCAAGGGGAGCCCAGGCTCGCTGGTTTGGGCACCAAAGGGGTGCTGGGATGGAAAGAGGTCACATTTCGTTGTGCTGCAGGTGACACGGTAATTGCTCTGCCACTAACAACTATTACCACAACAAATAGTAGGAATACTGTTCCATGACAATGCCAGCACGGAGCTCAGCAGCTATTCCAGGGTGACAACCGAGATGGCATCTCTGGTAGCAAAATATAAATTGCTGCATGCACTTGGCTGGGAAATAGCAAGGGAGAGTGAGAAAATAAAAGCTTCTCTGCAAGCACGTGCAAGAAAAGCTGTGGCCAAGTACTGCTGCTCTTCCCCTTTCCCTCAAAACCACTCCAGCAGAAGGCAATGCTGATGTTCCTGATCAAAGCCAGGCTCAGCTCTGACAGGCTGCAGTTTTGTTTTCAATTTCCCCGTCAGCCTGGAGTGGAGACACTGTACCAGATTCTTCACCTTAAACTAATTATAGAAAATCTACCAGTGCTTTGCTCCTGAGCTCTCTCCCAACTCCAGGCTGTGCTGGACCAGGCACATTTGCAGGCTGAAAAGTCAGAGGTCAAGGTAAACGCACATACCAACATAATGAGTGGCTCTAATTTTAAATAGTGTTTATGTAAGCCCCAGAAGGACTGCATAAGGTATTTTCTCAGGCTCATTTCCACTCCCAGGGTATAGTTTCAGGCACAGATCATCAGCACATAAAGGATGCTGACGCAGGAGCTGCTCTTGCAGATGTCACTGAGAGCCACCAGCACCAGTCCCGGGCACTCCTGGGGAGAGTAGGGCTGTGCTGCCCTCCCATCACTAACTCTGTTAACAGCTAATTCCCTCTCACCCAGACACAGACACTCCGAGGATCTTTACAGACACCCACAGAGCCAGAGCTGCTGCTTTGGAGCAGAAAGTCCCTAACCCAGCAGGTGGGACGGGAAACAAGATTTCCTTTGAATTAGTCCCGTTGGGTTTCAGTGCCTGAGGACCAGGGGTGGTGTAAAGTTGAGCTTCCCGACATCTCAAAAGCATCTTAAAAAAATAAACAAACAAGAAGAAAAAAAAAAAAAAGAGAGAAGAAACAAAAACAAACCCAACCATCCTTTCAAGTCTCACTATTGGGAACTCTTTCAAAAGTTTGCTGGTGCAGTAGGAATAGTCAGGCCTGGAAAGACATGCACTATTTGAATTATCCAGTCCTTTATAGGGCATAGGTAATCCCAGGGGAACAAAAAACATCAGGTGTTTCACTGGTGTTTACAAAGTCTTCCCACTAGGGATGTCACCCCATAACAGGTGAGGGATGCTGGGAGAGCAAATCCTGGGGAGAATTCAGACACTTGCACAGGGTTGGGTATGCCAGGGCAGAGCCAGGGCCAAGGATGGCTCCCATCCCTCCCAGCAGCCTCCTGCCAGGGGGCTGGCTTGAATAAGGGGAAGAGCACACCCTCAAAAACAGCAATGAGCTCAAACAGTGCCCTGCCAACACTGGGCCCCTCTCCCCACCCTTCCCCTGTGGACACAGCCCCTCCCGAGGCCACTTCAGTTAAGGCTGGGTCACCATCACAGCCAGGGAGTGGAGAAGGGGATGAGCTGCTTTGCCATGAGCAGCAGAAGTGTCCCATTTGGGGTTGGAAAGGAGCTTTTTATAGGCCTCTTTGGGATAGACCAACAAAATTAATGACTTCACCTGTCCTGTAAGTAGAGCTGCTGTCTAACCACAGGGACAGTGTGATTTTCATGGAGTATTTTATTCCCTCTGATCAGAGACAAGCCCATGCACCAGCTGGCTGCCCCATCCCAGCACCACACTGCCTGATGCCCTCCACGTCTCGGCAGGAATGGCAGCAGCTTCCCTGGTGAAGGCTGCAAGGCAGCCACTGCCCCAGTCTGGGATGTTCTCACCTTTCCACACACAATGCACACATCCCAAGGGAAAGCCCCACATGCCCGAGCCATGCACGGGACACACAGGCTGGAAACTGTTTTAAAATAGAGCCTTTGAACTGAATCCAGTTGGAAAGGGAACAGTGTTATCTTTCTCATCCCCTTGGATGGGGCATGACATCGTCCATGGTTGGGGACAATCAATCATTGCACCACACAGGACACGAGCAGAGCAGGAACGTCACACCCACAGCGCCACCAGCTCTGGATCAGACTGTGCAAGGGACAAGGATGTGACCTCCCAGTGCCCAGCGAGGAATTTGGGGATGGGCACTTCAGTCACAGCCTCTGACAACCAGAGGCACTGGCACAGCCACCTCTGGGGCTCACAGCCACACCCGGGCTCTGTGCACAGGCCAGATAACACTGGGGCAGCCCCAGAGGATGTCACCGCCCAGCCACATTCCAGCTGTATTTTTAGCTTACCTGCACAACCTCGAAGGCTGGAAAAAAACGTTTGATTTTGTCCCCACGTGTCAGCCTGCTCTCACCCAGCCCTGTGACAATGGAACCCACACGTGACCAGAGGCCAGATTCCCCTCAGGAAGCTGAAAAGCCCTGTCTGGCCTGGCTGACACTCACACGGTGACATTACAGGACATGCCATGTACACACCCAGAATTGTGGTGCTTTGCACCAGAGCTTGTGCAAAACCCCGGTGCAATGGTGGTGGCAGTCACAGGGGCACCTGTGTGGAGCAGGCACTGAGCTGGGCTGCAGGCAGAGCATCCCCTGGGATGGACACTGCCTCCTTTGTATCCTTTGCTCCAACTGGATTTTCCCCTCCAAAAACAGCAGTGGCTGAGGCTGCACCCCTTCAAAGCTCAGCTTTGTCATGAGACAAAGCAAGGAATGCCATGTCTGAAAGGAATCCCAGCCCTAATGCCCTGGGATTGTCAAGGGAAGGCAAAGGAGACAATGCTCAGAGAAAAGTAGGAACGAGCTAGGAAAAAAAAATAGAAGAAAAGGAAGAGGCAGAAGCATGATCACCTGTGCCCATCTCCTTGCCAGCAGGTACCAGCATCACTCCTTCCTTTGATTTCTCACTCCGTAGGCTAAGCCATGAAAACATAAAATCTGCTTGCAATTGATGTGACTGGCTAGTGACAGTTTCCTGATGGGAGAGAAGACTCAAACTGTCCTTGGAATAGATCAGCTTGACAGGAGGCACAGTGGGAAAGGGAAGTTTGACTTTGTAATTGTCAGCAGTAACTCAACTCCAGTGTCAATCAACACTTTTTCTATCCAAACTGGTATCATTCAAGTACTTCCAGGTGTCCTTGTAAACTTATCAAGAGAACAAAATATTCCCCTCTCTGCTTCTTAAAAAAAGAAAAATTAGGGAAAAAAAAAGATTTCTACCATCCTCCCTCTAACTTGCTTTGGGCAGGGACAGACTGATGTCACCTCTGCAAATGATGTAAGAGAGCAGGCACCTGCTATGAAAATGGAATTTATGGAGGGCGAAAAAAAACCTCTTCATGTTCACAGCTGCCTGCTCTGGGAGAGGGGCAGAAACAAGAGACAGACCCAGGTGCTTCCCTGGCCCACAGATTTCAGGCAGGACTTTCAAGAGCAGCATCTGAACTGGGGAAAAAGCCAAGCAGCTGCTCAGAGGGTTCACAGTGACATTATTCCCCAGGGACCTGGAATGCTTCCCCGCTCCTGGGATGCCACCACAGCTCACAGGGACAAAGCCTGTGCATCTTCAGAGGAAAGCTTTTGACCTCCAGCACCACATCTCTGGGGTGCAGGGGCAGAGAAAACCTTGGATTATTTCCTTTGGAGCAGGGTGCTGTTCCAGCAGCTCACAGAAAGCAGCAGGCAAGTGCTGCAGTACAAATCTCTACATTTCCTGCTGATCTACACCAAATTTTCGCTCTTTTTGATGCACATTCAGTGCCATTCCTTCTCTGCTACAGGGAACCTGGCAGAAGACACAAATACAAAGGGAGAGCTCAGCCCCAGCAAGCTGAACCTGCAGTCTCTTTTCCTAGCATTAACTACACCATCCTTATGGTCCACCCCATGTACCTCCTATCACTGTTCCTCTGCCCCACAGGACAGACTACATCCACATTCCCAGAACAAATCCCACATCCAGTTGGTCCATGAGAAATCACCTGAGAACATTTCTCTCCTCTGTTCCCTCACACTCCCTGCTGCAAAGCTTAAAAAATGCCCTCCAGTTAAAGGCTGGACCACCAGCACACTGCCAGCCCCACTGCCCAGCATCACCCTGCACTCTCTCCTCTCCACAGGCTCTTATCAAAGTCAAGTCTGTGTGGGGAAAACACTTATTTTCTGGTGGATTTGCCCAGTACCCACAGGGCAAATGTTTTGATTCATGGTGAGGAAAAGCAGGGGCTCCACAGGAAACATGCCCACAGCTCAGTGGTATTTTGTCACCATGGTCCCACGTGGCCCCAGCAGGAAGGGCACAGCTGCTCCTCTGGGTGGGATTGATCTTCTTTCTTCTTTCCTTCTGTCACACTCTCATATCCACCTATCACACTGCACTTTTTCCAGTGTTCAGGGAAGTGAGAGTTGGAGGTTTTTCCTAGTAAAGGCAGATTAAAGAGCTGCCTGTCCATCCCAGGAAGCCAGAGGTCCCCACAGCCGGGCTGGTCCCGACGCATCCGGCTCACATCCCAGCTCAAGAGCTCACAGTGACTCAGCTCAGCCTGCAGCTGTCTTGGGGCACATTCAGGGCTTCCAAGAACTATTTCCATTTGAGTAAGACAAAATCAATTTTTAAGAATCCCCTTTCTCCCAGAAGAGCAAGCCTCACATCCGTGTTCTGGGGAAAGGAGCAGCGCTCTCTCTGCAGGGTGACGTGCGGAGAGGAGCTGGAAGGAAATGTGTGAAACATCAAACTTGTCTGAGATCAAGGGAAACACACCCTGGCTCCTGTCCCTGGGATGGTTACACATGGTTTCCCTCACTGAGCTGAGGCTGTAAAGCCCCATGGGGAAACCCACAGTTACCAAACACAGAACCCTCTGTGGATCCAAAATTAAGGGTAAACTCTCACAGCTACCTGGAATGTACACAAAGAAATCACCTACAGGGGAGCTGCTGGAGGAAAAGCTGAGTGGTTTTCAAGCACCTTAGCACAGCACACACAAGGCTGATAAAAATTAGAAATTCACCCACAATTTCTGCTTGGTTATTTCTGGAGGCACCTCCTCCAGCCTTCACTTCATTCTCACCATCCTTCAAGAAACCAGGCAGGGACAGGTGTAATTAATACCTCCAAAAAGCTGCTCTTGGGTAAAAAAACAGTATCTGCAGAGCATAAGAGGCATCACCAGCACAGCACAGCCCTGCAGGTATCCAGGGCTCTGAGGACAATCCCAGCCCTGGCTGGTGCTCACCTCTGATTCTCAAGGATGATGTTCACAGCCAAACAATTGCAGGGATCAACCAAAAACCTGAGGGAAACTGGCTGCAAATGCTGACAGTGAGTGAACACAGGGAGCTGTACAAGCAGATCATCTAAAACACCCACCACATCCCTCTTTTTAGCAGCCTTAAAGCAGTGTGGAGCTGCTCCCAGACTTAAGGAAAACGGGTGCTGCCAAAGAGAGACAGACAGAGCTTAGCACAGGGTCTGGTCAGATCCAGGCTGGTTCTCCAGCAGCATCACCACCCACCAGCACCTTCATCCCTCTTTCTGCACAATTAAATCTTTATTTTTTTACCTAACAACCACAGGGGTGGCAGTCAGCACCACGGGTGAACCAGGTGAGGATTTGGCACAGGGTGGAGGATTTTAGTTCTGGTGAGACCAGGGAAACCTCAGAAGTCAGCTGAGCACACGTGCACACACACAAAGGTGTCTCACACTGCCCTGCCCCGTGCCAGCAGGGATTTTCTGGGGGGTTTTACTAACAGGCACGTGGGGCTGGGCCTGTCACCTACCCCTGAGCACCTTTCAGAGGTGTTTGGAAGATGACAAAGAGTAGCCAAAGCCACGTATCAGCACGAGATCATCTCAGCTTTGGCCCGGGTGCAACTTGGCAGCACGTCAAGAGAGAAACCAAGCAGAATGCAGAGTGGCTGGGGATTCTGAACTATGCAGAGCAGCTTTCCTCAAAAGCCCTGACCATGAGCACATCTGGCCCTCAGCACAGGAGCCACGTCATTTTTAGTGACAAGCTGCAAAGACATCCTCGTGTCTGCAGCACAACACACCCCTGCAGCCATGCCCGTAACGTTCAGGGCTGATTCAGAGGGGCCACCCCAAGGGCTGCACACTTTGCTGCTTCATCATCTCCCTCTCAAGCCTCAACTTTCCCACTCCCACACCAAGTAAACCAAGATCTTCATGCTACAGCAAAAAACTCCTCCACGGTGCAGTGTGTTTGCCCTTCACCACCTTGAAACAGATTCCTGCAGGGAGGGATGAGTGCAGCAAGAGGGAACATCTGCTCCAGCTGTGCAGGGTCAGGATGCTGCCACCTCCAAGCTGCTGGTCACACACCCCAGTGAAGACATCCAGGGCACCCAGCCCACTGCAGCCAACCCCTGCTGCGTCAGCCATCCCCACGAGACCCCAGCTAGGAGGGAATTCTTACACACACACACACCACAAAGCAGTTTCTAACTGGCCTGCAAGCCCAGACAAGCTGACACACCCTAGATAACCCCGTCATCCTCCCCTAAACCACCCCCAGCCCATCCACGTAACCAGCCCTGCGTGTTTATGATCTGTCAGACACATGACTGTCACCTGCCAGGCCCTGCAGGACAACTTCTTCCCCTCCTGTCCCCTCTGTCCTGCACTGCTGGTCCCATCCACACCCATCACCCATGGATGCCAGCACCTTTTTGGCTCTTGGCACCACCAAAAAGATGCTGGCAGGACCCCATCCCAGCTGCAGGGATTTGTGCATTCCTTATGAGAAACCTCCAAGACCTTTAGGAATGAACTACAAGAATTAAAAGCTGCTTTTATGTTTCCTAAAAGGCACTGCCCCGGCAGGAGAGGAGGCAGCAGGGATGAACACTGGTGACAAGGGGCACTTGGTGTTCAACAGGCAGATCCCAGGGAGAAAAGGGTCCAAGCCATTTCCAGACACAAGCAGCTTGGCTGATGCCAGTGCCAAACCACAGCTAAGGTTAGCAGCCTCTGATGGGAAATCACTTCTATTGAGCACACTGGAGGTTTCTTCCCTTCCAAACCCAGATTTGTCTTTGGTGGTGGTGAGGGGGGAGGAAGGGTGAATGCTCCACAAATAACTTCTGGTAAGTGTTGTCTCCTCCTCATCCTGCCTCCTCTTACACTCAAGTTATGTTTTTAGTGGAAATTTATCTTTTAAAAAAAATTTAAAATCATTTCAATTGAGGTGATGAAATTAAAGGTTAGACCACAGGACAGATCAACTCAGCAGTGCCCTCCCTGGGCACAGTGCAGGCAAGAGAATGGAGGCTGTGGAAGCTCAGTGGGTGCTTGAGAGGGTCCATCTCATCCTCACCTTCACCCCAGTGCAGGTCCCCACATAAGGCAATGATTTCCTTCCTTCCCTACCCACTGGGACCCCCAAATCCTGCTCTTCCCCTTGGCCACACTATAACCCACCCCAGCCTTTTGCTGGGCAGAGAAACAGCTGCAAGAGAAAGGAGCACAGAGGGAGCCCTGTCCCAGCTCCAAAAACAGGGAGCAGACTCAGATCCATGGCAAACTGAGGCCCACTGGGGCCACAAGGCAGCACCATGATATCCAAGATTGCTGCAGTGGTGCCCAGTAATTCCAGTGTTCCTCAGGAAAAAGAACATTGGGACTCACAACGCTGCCACAGCATCACTGCAGCATTGCCCCCACACAGATAAGAGGCTGTGAGGAGATGGAATATCTCCCAGGTGGAAAAAAAACAACAGAAACTTCCAGTTTCCATCATAAAAAAGTCCTCTCTGCCCTTTCCCCTACTCCAAATCCCTGACTAAGACTTGACCTGTGCTACAGAGGTTTGTCAGCAAGAGGCAGCGGGTAGATCCAGCTCTGTATGTACCCCAAGCCATCCTGAGTCATGCCAGCAAAACCCCAAACTTTTTGTTGACAGAGTAAAATCACCTCCCCAGCCAACACAAGTTCCTCTCCCAGCTCTTTCCCCAGCAAACAGCCAACCTAAGCTATGCCTTATTAACCAACACAAGCAAAAAAAAATCTTCTGTCCAAAAACCCACAGAGGTCCACATCTGCAGAGGTGATATTGTGGGCCACAAAATCACCAGTACCAGAAAGCTGCTCCCAAATGGAGCCTCTACAAAGCACAGATGAGTTTCCTCCAGCAACAACCTTTGCAAACAACAGGGGCAAACAAACTCCAGCTCATCCCTGGACCATGGTTCAGAGCTGAAAAATAAAAGGATCAGCCTTCAGCAAGATTCATTATCCACTAAAAGAAAAGCAGGGAAGCATCCCTCCAGGGAGGGAAATGGATTGCTGAGGCCCAGTTAAATATTTATCATGTCCAGCATGATATTTTCCAGGTGCCCACCGTTATGCCAGCAGAGGAGGAAGGCAGCAGCAAAGTGCTGTGTTTTCTCTAGGATCATTAGAATTAATTGGATTTGAGCTCCTTGATCCTTCAACAAGAATTAAATAATGGCTCCATGGGATCAGAGCTCCCACCCCTCCAGCCACTCACACCCTGGGAACACCAGGCTGGTGGCTGCTCTGCCTGGACATGACAGGAGCCCAAAGCCAAAGTCCTGCTCCAGCAGGTCACGACCCACACGTGTATTTTTGGCAGAGCTGCCTTTTTTTGGGGATGGCAGCTGGAAGAGTGTGAATGGCAGATGAGACAGTGCTGGATTCACAGACTGAATTGCCCAACAGTGGTGTGTGCTCCCACAGAGGGCACGGCCAGGGCACGGCAGGGACATGGCAGGGACATGTCCCCACCACTTATTTACCCACCCAGAATAGATGTGCCACGAGAACAAGCAGCACTTCATCCCCAGCTCCTGGCATTTCTCACTGCTGATTTTTCCAAGCCTCTGTGGTGAAGGAAAGCTGCTTTCCCAGAGACACAGCCTGGCTCCAGACAGATCCTGATCCATCTCCCCAAAAGCACCTCCATCCCCAAAGGACAATCTCCCTTCTAAGGAAAATCACTTGCTTTTGAATTACTCAGGCATTGCTTCTGGGTGAGCAGGGAAGACCAAGCAGGTCTTCTCCCTCCAGATCCCACCCATGCACTTACCCTCCCTCCCTCCCTGCAGCTGCTTTTCCCAGCAAACTCCAAAATTTTGGGAAACAATTGTTTCCCCACTGGCATGTTCCTGCCTGTCCCTCCAGGAGGGGCTTCCCAGGCACCAAGGGCCACTCAAGTGACAGCCAACAGCCCCAGATGGGCACAGGGATTTCCACATGCAGGGCAGGCAGAAGATACACCTTGAGTTCCAGGGAAAAGGCAATAGCCTGAATTTGTGTCCCCAGAGCCTCAGATCTTGCACCCTCCACTGTGTTTCTGCACTCACACAAAAGCTGAAAATTCCCTGAGGCTTCACCCCTCCTGCTTTAACCTCTGGGACACAACACCCCCCATGCACAGCATCTATTCACTGGAAAAGGTGCAGACCTTGCAGGAAAATCACACCCAAGCCCAGCCACATGTTGCAAGCTGCAGCCAGAGGCTGTGTGCCTTGCAGAGCTCTGCAAGGAGGACACAGAGACAGCTCCAGAGCTTTGTTCCCAGTTCCTTCCTACAGTGCCACCCAGGCCATGAGACACAGCTCAAGGGAACTTGGGCAACCTGAGAAAACAGGGAGTTCTTGCATATATGAGTAAACATCAGCCTCAACAGTGCAAGATAACACAAGAGATGTTCTCCCACATACAAGATCCTGCAAGATAACTTGGATCAAGCAGACAGGAGCAATGGGAAGAGGAAGAAAGAAAGCATAAATCCTCCCTAAGCTCCACAAAATCCCCAGAAGGTGTTTATCTCCCAAGCTATGTTTAGTGCAGAGCAAAGGCCCGGCCCAGCACCATTCCTATCGCCAGTGTCACGGCCAGCCACGCATCCCAAAAATCTCCTGAGGCAGGAGACAACCCCGTGACTAAGCCAGAGTGATGGCAGGTGAGTTTTGGAAGGCATCTGTCACGGAAAGAGCCAACCAAGAGCTTCAACACAGTGGCCTCTCTTTACAAACCCTGAGGAACACAAACCCAAGGAGAACCAGCAAAGGAAACCTGAGATTGCTTGCTGAAATTCCCTAAGAAAACTAGGGAAATTTAATTTAAATTCAGGCTGCCTGAAAGAGAGGGAAGCAGCTGCCATGAGTAGCAGATGCACACACTCAGACCTGTGAGCATCCCTGGAAAAACCCACTTGGAGGCAGGTGCAAGCCAAGGAGAGGCAGGATGAGAGGAGAGGGCTGCGAGGAGGCAGATGTGTAACACACACTCAGGATCGACCCTGGTGCTACTGCTGCCCTGATGGAAGCAAAGGAGCTCAGGTCAGACGGGGACTCGGAGCTCTCAGCACATGTGTGACACCTCCAGCACAGCACGTCAGGGTTAACTGCATGAATGAACCAGTTTGTCACAACCAACAGAAACCTGCAGACACAGAGCAGCTCCAAACCTCCTCCGAGGAAAGCACCGCGCTCCCAGGTGCTCCTCCAGGCATCATCTCTTGGTGTCAGCCACGCTGCTTCCCCCAAAATCCTCCAGGCCCAGCTCGGGCTTCATCTGCTGTGGGGCACAAGTGGTGCCAGGGCCAGGCTCACCTCGTCCCTCCATCCACACATCCGCCGGTCCGGCACGGGCAGCCGAGGAAGGGTCTGGGCTCAGGTGTCCCAGCCTTTTAAGAAGCCTGGATGATCCCTTCCAAGGCTGGATGGCTGGAGGCATGTGCTCCTACCTGTGAGTCAGCAGCTCCACTCAGCAGCTCCCTAAATCGCTGCTGATTCACCCGCTGCTTACACAGCAAACAGGAAACTCAGGTCCACATTCCCTCCGGATAAGACACGGATCATTTAAAAGCGGGGGGGGGGGGGGTGGGGGGAAAAAAAAAAAAAGTCACGGGAGGTGCGTTCATCTGCTCACATGGCTCCTGACTCCAAGTTTCCAGCGCATCACTCCCGCACAGGGAAAACCCCTCAAATTTTATTCCGCTGATAGAGAGAGGCAGCAGCCGCACTCCGAGCGCTCCCTCCTCCGTCCGGTCTGCGCTCACGGCGGGGATGGAGCCGGCTCCGGGGAGCTCCGGGACACCGGCAAAGCCATTTCCCTGTCCCCATCCATCCCAGGCCGATACCTGCCGGGATGCTCACCTCAGGATGGGGACAGGCCACCTGAGTCACGGCCACGCTCTATAAATAACACCTGTGACACACGGTCACGTTCTCCGGCCGGGGACAGCGGGAAAACCAGCGAGGCACTCCCGGCACAAGGCGGCATCGGGTCCCAGTCGTGCCCGAACACCGGCACGAGGCGACACGAGGCGACACGAGGCGACACGAGGCGACACGAGGCGACACGAGGCGACACGAGGCGACACGGCCCAAACCCGGAATCCCAGCCCGGTCCTTCCCACCCGGCTGAGCCGTGGCGGGGCTCCGCGCCCAAGATTCCCGAGGAACGGAAACTCAACACAGGGAAAGCCTCCAGCGGCAGCAAACAAATCTCGCCTGTTTTTACCGCTCTCCCCAAGCCAAACGCGGCTTCGCCCCGTCCCCCCC